>MAVT02001102.1:0-16614 GCA_001702395.2 Diaporthe helianthi | reverse complement strand
GTAGGTATCTTATTATATAGTTTAGCTAGCTATTCTATTATATAAAGTAGTGCGAAGGACTTAATAGATCTTAAATATATATTAAGTACTAAGTTTTGAATTGTTTTGGATAGCTTAGAGAGTAAGTTTAATATTAGCTTCTTTTGTTTTAGTTATTTTAAGAAGGTGCGCGAAAAAACGCGTAAGAAAGATAGATAGGAGTAGTTAGTGTAAAAGTGGGCGACTCGTTGGGGTGGGCGACTTGTTGGTGTTTGACGTTATAATATATATAAAGAATATTTTCTTTTCCTAATTTAGTACTAAATATAAGTTACTAATAACATTATATATACTATCTAGGTAAACATTGTAAGTCTCCTAAGTTATCTATAAAATTTTAGTAGCTTATACAGCCTTGGCTAATTTCCCCGGGGGGGGGGGAACTCGCTTGATGTAGACAGCGGTTACAAGCACCTTAGCGCTACTTAAGTACGGAGTACTGCACCCGTCTTCCGGCATGCATACATAGCATGTTGGACAGGAAACGCATATTTGAATAGCACGGGCCTCGCTTTTGGCTCTTACTCGGATACCAGCAATCACGAGTGCCATCAGCATCAGCACTAGCATCAGCATGAGTCTCAGAGGAAAATGGGACATGCGAAGAACATTGAGAAACACCTGCACCGCTACTGTTCCTGTCTCAGATGCGATGTCCGGGTACTTAAGGCCGTCCGGGTCCATCGCCATCCGCCCATTGGAGACGTCGCCGGGAGCACTATGTGACTCAACCGGCAGGTATTTCAAGGTCACGTTCGGCCTGAATGTGCCTTTTTTTCGCGCTCCTCGTGGCGTCAAATAACTTGAGTTGCTTTTTTCCCCTGCACAGGGCTGGACCCACAGCGCCACAACCAACAAGTGCCGGCCTTCGTTACGCGAGAAACGGGCGGGCGTTCAAATGTTGTCTTGCCCAAGATTACATGAATGAACTGCGTGCGCTCTTGAGAGGCGTGGCTCAGTGCCTCGATTTTTGAAATTGGTGTCGATCATGCCAGCAGAGCTGCTGCAGTTCATCATACAAGTACCTCAAGTCTCATCGGAAGCAAGGGCTGAGATCTCTGTCATGATCTCTGTCATACCAGTTGACTGTTAAGGAAAAAGTATCCAATGCGCGTCTCTTGCTCACGAGCCACTCAGCCTCCAACCCACTTGAGCAACATCCATGGGGATTTCACCGCATCTCGGTCTCCTGGTAACACAAGGAGCCCCCAAATGGGAGTGAGGATTCCTCAGGATTTCTGGGTTCGAGACTCCGAGTGGACATTAGCCCTCTTGGCCCCTCCCTCCCGTCTCCCTCTGGCTATAAAAAGCTCGCGTTTTTGCCGCCTGTTGGTCCTGCGGCCTGGCAACGCACGCAGCCTGATTGCATTGTGTACCCGTGATGTGCTGTTCACCCGCAGCACGGTGGTGGGCAGCTGGTCACCGACCTGCCGCAGCGCGTCTCGGTCCCTCAAGTGCTCATTTTCCATGTGGCTGGGTTTGACGGCGAGTGCGGGAAAGCATAAACTCGCGGCATTTCCCCAGCCCCCCCTCCCCTTCTCTTTTCATACGTTTACGAGCCGTTTGAAATGACGAGGAGCTGGTCGAGTCGATCAGCGGCTCGGCTCACGTGGTGCTGGGACTTTACAGGCAACTGGATCCGGTGAAGGCTCAAAGACAGGACTTCAGGACAGCCTGAAGGAGGACGCAGCATGTGCTAATCAACCAAGTACATGTACACGCCGTACGTCCCTCGAATTAACAACAGGACATATCGGTATCACCATATTGTCAGCTGAAGGCCGGGCGGAGAGGCTGGACCTCTGCTGATGGTGACACATGTCCTGCACGGTTGCGCCTCAACCTATGACCGGCCACACCACTCATCCCTTTGATTCTTGACCGGTTTTGCCGAGTTTTTTTCTTCTTTTTCTTTGGGGGGGGGGGTGAGCAAAAAGGCCTTCCTGAGTTGCTCCCTTTCGTCGCTCGTAGAAAGAACACATCTCCCAGGCCACGTCGGCATATCCCTCTGACCACCGCTGGCTGCGATGCCGTTGGCGCATCGCATATATGCGGCCGGCTGTTCACCCAGCTTGCGGACTCTCCGTCAGGCGAGGGAAAACTCACGTCGGGCAAGTCACTGTCGCCTGAGCTGAACTCAAGTCAGCTGCTCGCAGGTGTTGACGACGTGAACAGGAGCTGATGTTAGTAACCTTCCAAGGTTTAAAACGTTAGACACAGCGGCCTCAGATTGTGACGCCGTGGCGAGGACTGCAGATGCTGCATACCACTTGACTTTGAAAGCAGAATCTCAGCTTTGCCTCGTCATGACGAACAACTGCAACAGTTGTAGCATGCCCGTGGCTGGAAGTCTGCATGAGCAGTAGGAACATTATTTGTGCGCCTTTCATCTAACGGCCGTACATAACACCAAATGGGCGACAATACACGCTTCAACATTCAATTGTGCCCTTGTCAGGAAAGCTTTGAAGCGTTGATGTGTCTGCAACCCCCCTCCATGGAGCTGTCTAGATCTCAATTATGGACCACAGCGGCTTTATCTTCAAGCCCGCTGACAATAACTATGTACATACCATGTCTCTACACGCACCGACGACCTTTCAAAGCAAGAAAGCCCCAGGAAAGTCTTTCCAGTTCTACAAGTACTTAGCCGTGTGGCGATCGGTCACGCTGCCATAGTGATGCTCCTTTAACTTCAGACCATGCGTGATATCATCTGCCTAGATGACGACACCTGGGCGCCGCAGAGAGCCAATAAACATTCCAAATCCCGAAAAACTCTCAAAGCACACGAAACGCGTGAAATGCTGTAGCGCACTCTGATAAACGCAGACGGACGCACACTTGAATAGTGTGATGCGTGCAAAATGACGAGGATATCGAGTACTGTATTCGAATAGCGACCGAGCTTCACAAATGCTTAAAACAAAGGTAAAGGAAAGCACGTTTCAGCCATCGTGTTGGTTGAAACGGCTGCCGTGATATGATTTCGTCATCTCATGGGTTCGTAAAAAAAGTCGGTCGATAATGCCGAAGTTGTGGGAATCCGTCCTGTGCTCCCGCGTTCCTAAGTATTCCTTCGAGCTGCGCCATGGCAAAATGATCCCCAGCCCCAGCATGGTGAATATCCAGCCAGAACGCCTATAGAATTCAAGGGACAGAGGCTCGAATCATCCATGTCCAGATCGTTTATACCCCACCGAGGGCCCCTATCCAGATAGGTCGATCAAAATGTTTCCACAGTATGTGGTATTGGAAGCGAGTATTGCCCAAATAGTGGTGTATTATCAGGCATCCGTCATCACCGTATCACTCTGGCTGTCATCTTCGTCATCCTCTTGAGGACCCCAGTTCCCCTCAAACACGGTGGCACCAGCACGGCGATGAGTAGTGACCCATCTGATAGACTGCACGTCCAGCACTTGTTGAATTGAAGGGCGCTGGGAAGGCTCTGGGCCAAGCATCCATTGAACGATATTGTCGAGCGAGTCAGCATGGCCGGGGTCGACCATGAAATGGGGAGGGTGTTCCAGCTCTACACGCCTTGGAGTGCCAAACAGATTGCTAGCGTCGTGGGTAGATGAGGTTGAGAAGTCGAAGGGGAAGTTTCGCGAACGTGCCTCGCTGATACTATGTTCGTCTTGAGGGAGCGGAGAGACTCCAGTCGCATTGTCAAGGTCGCCAACGATAGGCATTCCTGTCGCATCTCGGACGAGAGCATCGGCTTCGCTCCCAGTCAGAGGGCCAGTCGGGACTGCGGAGAAGTTGCCTTCGCGCAATGCTAGCCAGTGGGGCCCATTGTCCGGTAGCCAAACGTTGCTGGCGATCTCAAACATGATCAAGCCAAGCGCGAAAACGTCGGCAGGCTTGTCATATTTTCCCTGAAGGATCTCTGGCGCGATATAGCGTCGATCGCCTTCGCCTTCGATGCCACGAGCTGCTGGCCAGGTAGTGGCCAAGCCAAAGTCCCCAATTTTGAGGCTGCCTTCGTAGTTGATTAGTATATTTGCCGGCTTGATATCAAGGTGAATAAAACCAGCTTCGTGGATGCTTTTAAGACCCTGTACATTGTGTTAGTACCTACACCCGGGATTCGGGCACTTGAGTACTCACCATGCTGGCCTCGACCAAGATCTTCCAGATCCTGAAGTCGTCTAGGCGGCCTGCAGAGCCGACGTTCCCCAGAAACTCGGAAAGGCTGCCTTCCTCGCAGTATTCCGTTTGGATGTAAAGATGGAATTGCTTCTCCCAGCTCTCGACGTACTGCAGCACGTGGGGAAGGCCTCGGAGGGCTTTCAATGTGTTCACCTCCCTGAGCTTAGACTCGCGATCCTTCGCACCGAAGAACGGGAGGCGGGTCTTCTTCACGGCGAACACACGGGCCTGAGAAGGTGTTGGTGGAGTGCCAGGAGTGCTGCTTACGGAAGCCAAAGACTTCTGTTCACTGTTCTCTGTGGCCTTGAATACCTGGGAAAACTCCCCCTTTCCAATTAGTTCCACGTGGTCGAAAACAGAGTTCAGTACCATGTCAACATCGCTGGGACCGTGACCGTTGATGGGTGTAATGCTCATGCGCCGGTCGGCAAAGCCAAAGTGATCAGCCTGTCTTGAAGTTGGAGTCGCCGGTGGGAATGATCCAAATGTCGTGTTACCCGGTGCTTCGTGGTTAGAGATGGAGAGAGAACTGGGGTCGGGAGGCATGAGGTTGCTGTTGCTGCACGGAGTCTTGGGAGAGTTGGCTCTCAGATTGTCCAGAGGTCCCAATGGGCTTGCTGTAATCACGTAGGCTGTTTCAGCAAACACAACTTTCTTTTGACTTGAGAGCGTCGGGGTGATAGAACGAAGCTTGAGCGGCTTGGGGGTCAGATGGGAGCCTTGGCGGGCTCGAGAATCCCCAAAAGAGAGGAAGGATTCTGGCAAGAGCGGACATGGATCGTCTTCAGGCGCAGCAGTGGTATTGGCTGCCCTTAATGACATTTGGTCCGCACCGCTCGGGGCTGTTGCGCTCTTCTTGAAAGGTGCCAACTTACACATCGGGTCGGGTGTTGGACGGCGATCGCGGAAGCCAACCGCAGAAACCGGAGCTGGCATTGTCCTCGCGAAAGGGGTCTCGCCTACTGCACCGACCGATCTGGAATTTCCCAGGCTCCTAAACAGAACCGACTTCGTTGGTGTGGGAGGGAACTCGATATCAGCAAAGCTCTGCGGGTCGATTTCCGAATCGAAGTTGAAGATGCTGTTCTTGCGAGTATGGCCAGATTGGAGAGGTCTGAACAAGCTGGCTACCTTGTCAGGTTCGCCGAGAACGAAGTTGTTATCTTTGCGTCCCGGGGCAAACGGACTGGAAGGCGACCCGAAAGAGTGACGATGCCGCCCCTTGCCGCCGCCAGACGAGGGCGGATACGTGTTTGAGGGGTAAATTGGCTTCTTGCACGGGGTGTCGGGCATGACTGCTTTTGATCCACCAAATGAAGGCTCCTTCTCTGGATTACGGTTCACCTTTGAGATCAAGCCTGTCGACTTGAAGGCATCTTGGAGCGGCCTCGCCGACTTATAGGCTGGTGTTGCCGTATTCCTGTTACCACCATCATGTGCGGGCCGCGCGCCGAGGGGAAGGGACTTCGCGAACGCATGAGCTTTCGGCTTGTCAAACTGAACAGGAATGTGAGTTGGAGAGTCGTCTGCGATACTCGAGTTGGAAGAAGAGGTCGTGAGCGATCGCGACAGGGGATGCGGCTGCGGCGGAGCGTTGTGTCGGTCCAGCATGTGCAGTGACGGGTTCGGCAAGGGCGGCTGCGTGGAAAACGGGCTGTCGCGGGAGAGGGCTGGTTGTACGAATTGATCCAGTGACACGCGCGGTCTGTTCCGGGTATTGGGCGTTGACGCTTCAGCGCCAATTTGCGCCAGATGCTTTTCGCCCTGACGTCGTCCCCAAGACGATCTGTCATCTTGCCGTTGCTGAAGAGTTGACTTGCGCAACGAGTCGGAGCGGCGCGGCATCGCGGCTGGCGTTGGCGATGCCAGATTGTCGCGAAATATTGAGGTTTCGTTTTCCAACTCGTATTCCTTGTTTCGATCCTCGAGGATCTCGAAATATTGAGGGGTCGGGGATGAAGCGTCAAATATGTCGGCAGCGTCTATGGGAAAGTTTGGAATGCCGTGTAGACTGCGACGCTTCGCAACGGGATTGTCCAAATGTGCCTGATCGGTATTCATAACCGCATCGCTGCGCTTCAACGGACTGATTGAATTTGCAGGTATTGCATCAGCTTTGAAGTCAAACAGACGCGGGAAGGTGTTCTTGGAGGCCCCAGACACATCGAGATGCATGGAGTGGCGCGAGTGGTGCTTCTCAGAGCTCTTGCGTGAGGTGGGGCTCAGGGTCATCGGGAAGTTGCCAAAGAGGTCGTTCTCTTGGCCCGTCAGCGGATCGACGGCAGGCGGTGAAGACGAGAGTGTCGAGTTCCCAGAGTCTGTGGTGTTGCTCAAGGCTCGCTTGATGGGGCTCTTGGGGGACACGCGATGAGCTCTCGAGATGGGCTTGGCGGATGCGGCCTTCGGTTTGCCAGAGCGCAGGGAGAGCTTCACACCGGCTCGGAAGGGTGTTGCAAGGTTGGACTGTGGATATTGATGCGACAGATGAGGAGCCGACGCTGGCGGCATAGGTCGTTGAATGATGCGACAGGGCGATGGTGAGTTTGGAGATGAGAGGGAGCCGTTGGAGCTCTGAGATGCTGCCCTCACAAGATTGAATTTTGAAGGTGAGCGGGAGATGGAGCGTCTCAACGAGCGCACCGCAGCAGTGACATCAACGTGATGGATGCTGTTTGGCGAAGGAAGGGTAAGGGTGCCGCCGCTGCCGCTGGAATATGACATGGCTGTTGATGTGGAAGTGAAGAATGGATTCTAGGCTTCGGCGCAGTGGTGAGCATTAGTGATGCAGGTGTCTGCTGTGGTTGATTTCCAGCCGGCAGTGATGCGACAGGCAGAAACCAAAAGCTCAGGCAACGGACACAACAGGAGCCAGCAAAGTCGGCCAATGTGACAAAGAGAGGGTCAAGAAGAGAAAGCCGATCAGACTCAGACCATTTCGAAGATGTTCAACAACTTCTGACCCCTGTTGGCAATATTTCAACAACTGCTGACAAAGTAGAGTCCTTTGTGGGCTGTGGACGGATGAAGGGGAGATTGGTTTGGCGTGATCCAGAAGCCAGGGCAGAAATTAATCAGGTTCTGTTCTAGCCTGTCTGCTTGCGATCAAGACGATAGCCTGACCCGGGGTCCAAATGTGGAAGTGGTGGTGGTGGTGGCAGCGAGCAGATGCGACTTCACGAGGTGCTCTAGTGCTGTAGGGGAAGGATGATAGACTTTGGGCGACTGTTGAAGCAGCGGCGAGTGACTACAAGAGGTGTCTTTTCGACTTCTCTCGTTGGTGCTAGTGAGGCCTTGGCGGTATGAGATGGGAGCAGCACGTCACAGGTGTCCGTGCCGTAGGAGGAGCGTCTGTGGTGGTGGCGATCGAGATGAGATGGGTTTGGAGGTGTAGTGCACAAGCAGGTAGGGGGAGTGACAGGATGATGGGTGTATCATACGTATGGGCGGATGGGATGGGCGGATGGATGGACGGATGCAGGTGTTGGTGGCAGAGCAGGCTAAAAAGTGGCAGCTTCCTTGTAAGTCTGTCTTGCCTATCTTGTGGTGCTGGTTCAATGTTGTTTGGGAGTTGTGTGGCTCTGTCTTCGCGCTCCTGCTCACTCATGCGACAATGCAGCAGAGGAAGTCGCGCTCTTGTTTACCCCTTTCCTGATTTGGAAGCAACATTCGCGGTCTCAAGACGCGTTTTTGTGGGGGTGTTTGCAAGGCGGTGGGAGGACAACCCCTGTCATTCCCCCTTTGGCATGTGTTCTTGGCTTGCATGAGATGGGCATATCCCTCCCACTTGACATCCCGACAGCTTGTTTGCTATGATCAAAGGAACCTTTCATCACCAGGAGACTACTTAAGTAGTATGGGCAGACCCTGCAGCTACTTCATACCTGATGGAAATCTCTAGTAGTTAGGTAGTTTGGTATTGTGCATGTCATAGACTAACCAGTCTTTATACGTACTTCTATCCCACCCCCCTGTCATCATCAGATCTTACTCAACATGTGCTCCCTTCTTCACCCTCTTCTTTCTTTTTTTCTTATTATATATCTTGCACAGGATTTCTCTTGTCTGCTGATGGATTTAGACACAGATAATCATTAGCCAAGTAATTTCTAAAAACAGCCTGTTTCAAACAGCAGGGGGTCTCGGCCTGGTGTAGGAGGGTGAGACCAGCTTAACATCAACAATAACAATAACAACACCAACCCCCTCCTTTTCTGGCCCTCTCAGGGTCTGAGGGTTGCTGACAGGGAACAAGATGGAATTGAAATACTGGGCCCCTGGGCCCATGGGCTCGGGTCGAAGCCGTCTGTGGAACCTTTAGGCATGCCTCCCCACCCAATCAATCACGCGCCCTGGAGGTGGCAAGGCGGATGAGAATTGGCTCCAGCCTGACACCTCTCTGCAACCGCCATCTGCCTGCCTTCAAAACCCTGCCTGGACTGCGATTCAAAGCACGAGAAGCGTTCAGAAGACGCTTGCTGAAATGTCACGGAGCTTCCAGCACACCTAATAGTAAGCAATGACGCAAAGCCATGAATGTTAAACAGATCATCGCCAGACCATCAACGGTTTCTCGGGAGACCAAATGCAGAGATGTTCATGAGAGCAGGGGACCTCAGGGTCTTCTGAATGTGACGTGTTCTCTGAGGACCCTTTATTGACAATGCGATGTCATTCAATGTTGTAACCCTCGATCATCAAGGGCCACTTGGGCATTGGCCGATATCCATTTTGGGCTGAAACTCTCTGTGAATGACCGACACGAGGCCACGTTGCTGACTGTCTGTCTGTCCTGGCTGCCTGGCTGTCCCTCCCAAACTGCCAGACGCGCGCCGGAAGCAGCATCTCACTCGCATGCACGCATGCACGCATGACAACGACGGCTTGGAGGCCACAGGGAGGTGTGAATGCCTGCCTTCCCGGAACTCGGGACTTGCAAAGAGGGTTCCTCTAAGATGGACAGATAAGGGTTCAACATGGCGCCGATCAAAACAAACAACACGTCGTTGCCTTTCCACCTCGTTATTTTCGCCCTCTCTCCGTCCTTCCGTCCGTCCATCCATCAGCCCAAATTCGCGCATATGCGTTGCATGCATTGGCATCACATCGTAATTTCGCCACATTTATGCCACCTTATGTTTGGGGGGGGGAGGGGGGCTTCCTGTTTCCTGTCTGTCTGTCGTCAAACAACCTCTCCCCTTCACGGTTCACAGCTCACTTGAGCAGCGAGACCCCCTCCCACTTTCCCCTCCCCCAGGCGAAGGGTCCAGATGTCCTCTCCTGCCGCAGTGGGTCCTGCCCATGCAAACCGATACAGCAAGCAGTGTACATGTATCCCAGAGGCTCGCCGCCGTCCCCGGTCTTTCTTCATCAGCTAGGGGTCCAGCGGCCCGTCCCCCTTTTCCCTACCAACTGAATCATCTCCAATAGCTCCGAAGAACGATGCGCAAGTCCGGGCAAACTGCTGTGTATGCAGGCCTTGAACACAAGCACTGGCTGGATGCACTGACCACCTCGTCTTTACAATTAAAATTGGATTCCATTTTTTCCTTCTCGCCTGTAAGTCCACTGCGCGCTCTAATAATTTATTACTCCGTGACTTCAGATAGAATACAAAAAGGGGGTATCATTTCGTCAACGCCTATTGAAATCAACCCTTTCATTTCCGAATAGCTTGTCTGAATAAGTCCTCAGCCATAGCCATTCATCTTGAGCTGTCAGAACCTTGTCCTTATTCGACGAGGCCTTCATTTCCTGAGGCTCAGCATCTGCTTGCTCTCGCCATGTCGCAAGATGCAGCGTCAAGTTAGAGTAAGAGTTCTCAAGTGTACTCGGTAGCGACCGATTCACCCAGCTTCACACAGCTTTTGCGACACCGCCTCCAGATTGGCTGTTTTGGATCGAAGCTGTCAGATTCGCTTTCACTGTTGTTGAAGAGAGAGGCGCGTTCCTGACCCATCGGCTAGGGCGCAACATTGGCTCGTATCCATTCGCACCAGAGCCCGACATTTTCGAAGAACATCAGCAGCCGCCCCAAGCGCTCCTTGCTCCACGCCGGGTTCGGCGCCGCACCCTCGACCGGGTTGCCTGTCTCGTCGACCACCCGGCCCTCATCATCGACGATGTTGCACGACTCGACCTGGACCACGCCGTTACGCTCGATGTCGATCGTAATCTGTGCCGGCCGGCCATGATACGGGAACACGATTTGTAACTTGGGGTTTGGTTGCGGATGTGCGTTCAACGTGATGTCAATCTTGACTTTTTGTTCGTCTGACGGCGCATCGGCGGTGACCTGCTCGCCCTGCTGAGCCTTCGTCTCGGTCCTTTCCTCGTTCATCCAGGCATCGAACTCATCTGCCTTGGCGGTGACCATCCTGGCTGGCTTTTCTTCATCTGCCAAGGTTTGTACAGAAGCAAAAGGCCTCTCCTCTCCGCTGCTGATTGCCCTGTCGAGGAGAATCTGAAGGAAAACATACTGGCGCAGCGTGGGAAGCATCGCAACCAGCTGTGACGGGTGTGAGAACGGTAGCTCGGTCAAGGCTTGCCCATAAACAGGTTTGTGTATGAACAGCCGATTCTCATATGTCTTGGGAGCCGGCTTATTGTCCTTGGTGAATCCCTTGACCAATTTCGACGCTGCGATCACCCGCGGCTCGGCTGCGTTATACTGAGGGCCTGGCGGGAAGATGAGGCTGTCAAATGTGGGCATGTAGGGTGGCGGGTCACCAACGGGTGCTCCAGTTACATGACGCATCTCTATCCACACAGTATATGGAAGAGTGACAGGCGGGTCAAATGCCGCCATGAACATGACATCGGGTAGTTTCGGGCCCGTCAGACCCATCAATCCATCGTGAGCTTCCGAGCTGTCGCCTCCAGGTATAATGCAGTCTGGTGGTTGTTGCCAATTCAACATGGGCTCTTGCAGTCCGTCTGTGGCTGGCAGTTGGATGCCATCCGCCAGCCACTCGCTGGACACTCTGACAGGAGCAGGATACAGGGGGTCCCTTTGCGCGCAACCGATCAGAATTCCCCAGATCTTGGAGCTCTTGTTCTTCTCTTTGGCTTGCTCGCTACGTGGGATGTACAGCCTGCGCTCGCGCCAGTAGTCCAGGCACATACCCACGTGCCCTCGTTCGTGCATGACTGGTCGGCCATTCCGCTCACACATCGCGACAACTCTGACGTGTTCATCGCCCTTCGTACTGAGCCCTGCATCTTCATGAAGTCGCTTGACGTCCCACTCGTGCAACCTTTCCAGGCTCTCATAAAGTCCGGCCACGGCGTCATGGGTCAAAAAGTGAGGTTTCAGGGCCTTACCCATGACGCTCAGCTTATCCAAGGCTGTGAGCCGTTCCAGATTTGCGGCAAATTTGTCCAGAGACTTGGTCCATGGGTGTTGGCCGGGTGACAATTTCAGGTCATCCAGGAGAGTTGCCTCGGCCTTGCTTGCGTATTTCGTCACGGAGTCCTTCGAATTTGTGAAGTCCAGACCGACCGTCTGCACAACATGGTCTTTCATGCCAATTTCCAGGGTGAAAGTAGCACCCGCAATGACGAAAGTCTTGATGTTTGGGCCGGTGTTTTCCCACAACGTGTCAAGGCCAACCCTCTTAGTCAGTCGTTCCAAACCCTCGTTGCTCACAACGCCCTTCTTTTGCTGCAAGACGATTAGTCTTGTCTTAAACCAATGTCAGAGTTTTGTGTGCGCGAAGCCATACCCCCAGGATCTGTATCACATGATGCAGCCTGTTCTGCCTCTCCTCATCTCCACTGGGTCGCGGCATGCCCATAGATGCGATGCCCATGTTGTCCACCAGAGACGCATCGAAACTAGCCATAAAGGCTGCGGCGGATGGGCTGTCGAAATTCATAGCTGCGGCACCATGCTGGCTGTTGCTCCCCATCAGCGTACCAGTAGTCGCAGGTGACTTCTTAATCTGCTGCGGAGACGATCTCGGACCGTGAGGAGAGAAGGCGTGCAGGTTTGAGTACGGGGTCGAGGCAGACGCGCCGGGAGTACCAGTCGCACCATGGTGCGATTGCTGAGGAGTCTTTCCCTGTTGCGACGGCGCGGGTTTCATGGACTGGGGAGTAGCCATCGTGATGGTCTTTCGGGGAGACAGCCTGTGAAGGAGTGTTGGTTTGTCGGGTTCGAGGGTTGCGCTTGGGAGATCAAGCCGAGCTCAAGGTTCCTAAACGGTCAGCGAGGGCCTGTCATGGCCACTTCTATTAGTTGGCAATATTGTTTTGAATGGATAGGACGAGTGAGTGCAGATGACGTTGGAAAGCACTGCACGGACTAAAGATGTGGATGGATGGAGTTGAGGTTGATGACCGGGGCCGAAGGAGCTGGCCAGCAGATCCGGCAGGCAAGAGGCTGGATCAAGCTGGGTTCTCTGACAGTGGGCACCTACCTAGGTAGGTATAGAGCATGTGGGGTCCTGCAGGCTGCAGGCAAGCTACTGCGGCACACATGTAGCTGCAGCTGTCCAGCAGGGGTGCTTCCCTCAAGATACTAAGTATGTACTTTTAGCCAGATCTCAATCAACCCATCTTCTGATGCCGCCGTAAAGTGGGGTGTGGTCATGAAGAGGACAAAGGTAGTTCTGCTACTAGTTTCTGAAGACATGCTCAGCTTAGGGGCCACAGTAAGTATCTTACACCCCTACTAGCTTTCCACAGGACAACCTCATGTAGAATGACTTCTTAAAGGATAAACTCCTACAAGCAGACCTCTTGCAAAGGTGAGTAAATAGATGCCTAGGTATTAGTTTAGCAATAGAGACTCTGCATCTTTCCAACAGCCTTTTGAGAATTGGAACACTCACATGTCACAGTTTCCTTTCTGCTGCCCTTTGGATATACCAGAATTCTTTACAGTTCTAAGGAACACCTTTGCCTCATTTAATGCACATTCAGCAATGCGATTAGCAGGATAAATAAACAGTATATGGGACAGCAGATTGACCAGGATGCGTGGCCGTGCATGTCTTGTACACTGAAGCCCTTGACTGTAGAGGCTGCCATTGGCCACGAAGGTTATCTTTTGGCAAGTGTTGAACTGGCGGTTTGTGCCTTTTCTTTGGGTCCATTTTCAGAAAACCAAGCGCCCAGGGTGCCGTAATCCTACATGTCTGTTATCCTGGCAATCTCCTGGCTTCCAAGTTCCAAACATAGCATTTAGGTACAAGGGTTCTCTAAGACGGAGGCCCAACTTGAGAAGGCCTGTCACACGTATGCATGAACAGCTGTTGCTGAAAAATAGGTAGCTAGCCTTCCTGAAAAGATAACCAAGCCATAATGGGGAAATTATCACTCGGCAAATTGTCACTGTGGATCAGCACAAAGATGAACAGTTCCCTGAACCTCGACTGACGAGATAGTGTAGGCTGATTCGTGTGAGTGGATTGATGACACACATGCATTACTGCTCATGTGACCAGCCATGATCGATGGGTGCTGAAGTTTGTCTATGAAAGATGTGGCTGTTACCCGCAAGATATGAACGTGACATGTGTACAGTCCTGAGTGTGCAGTCCGAATAGGAGCTCAATGTCTTGCCTGCACATCGGACATTTGCTGCAGGAAACTGGATGTTGCCGTTGTTGGGCAGCAATGTCGCGCGGCAGCAGGCTTCAAGGCTCCAAATGCGACACTGGCCACCGTTTCGCGGTCCGCTCGGTGGGACAGAGGGGCACAATGACGCCCGGGTGGGAAACGGAGTTGTGACGGACGAGGGAGATTTGTGTCATATCCATGAATGGTCAGTGGTTCCCGAGGGTGCGACGAGGTGTTCCTCGGACTAATTGTCCGTCATCAGATGGGCCAAATTCATGAGTAGCATCGCCGTCACACTCTGATCTAGCCTTTCGGTCACTCGAGGTCAATTGAAAGGATGCCAAGGCCTCCTGAAGTCAGATGGGCGACAGCACGTTGAGGGCCTGTGTTGGACAATGGAACAAGACTGAGAACCGTGATAGCGCTGGTTCTACTGACAACCTTGGAAACATGGGTCACACAAGGGGGCATCTGCTGAGCGATCCAACCACACTTGAGCAACGTCCTGAAGTCCCTCAGAGATTGTCACTTCCACAAGGCTCTGCCTGCCTGCCTGCACACACTGATGTGAGGCTGAACAGACGAGAAGGCCAGGGCTAGCACTTGCAGGGGTCAGAGTGAGTTAGCGCCCCCGGGGTTCAACAGTGTTGCATTCCCGCTGCCTCAACCTGCATGAACTCTCGATCACGGGTTCCCCACCTCTCCTCCTTTGTGGTCTTCCGGCGCTTGTTCACTTGTTGATGCCCAATCCTTGCCACTTGGATCCTTTGGGGGGGGGTAGGGGGGCAGGGGGGCTACCCTGCCAGCCTGCCTGACATGCTGGAGGTGCTGAAGTCATGGTTCTGTTTGAACATTCGAGGCATGTTGGCCTGGTGGGCTCAAACCGGACCAACACTTGTCAAGCAAGCCACGCATTTCGTTTAAGCCCTGCCATCCCAGCTTTTCCCCCTGAATGGACCTTGACGGCTCTAGCTCCAACACAGTGTCCCGGTTCTTGCATCTCTTGGCATGTATTCATGATTTGTTCTATGGAGTAGTTTGATACTTGACTTTGGTTCCTTTTATTGCATTACGCAATGACATGTTGCTGTGCCCATGTTGAAGACTACTCACAGCCCTGGAGTGTATGTCCTAAAGTCTGTAGGTTGTTTGAAGCATGGCATCTAAAATATCCTCCTGGACTCAGCTCACACACTGAGACACTTGTATTCCTCCACTACTTATATTATTTTCAGCTTGCTCTGATCAGTTGGAAAGCTCTGGGAATTAGGCAAGACTTCTAAATTACTACTGTAATATCAATGATGTCCTTCTCTGGAAGAATTCTTGGGGTGAGTCAGCCTCCACAACCTCATCCACGGAAGGCCAAACAACAAGAGCAGCAAGTACTAAAAAGATCATGTTCCAGTCTCAAGCTGCATTAAGGCTGCATCTACTGTGCCAATATGAGGATTGACCTAGGTAATAAACATCTGAAGCTAATGTCCCTTAGTTCAATTGCCTGACACCTTGGGTAATAGGTACTACGTTGAGCCTGATGATGCATTCTAAGGTTCCTGGCTAGGGCCGCAGCGGAGACTTAGGAACCATTGAATAATGCACAAGTTTGGTAAGGTTTATTAGTTCCTGCAGCCTTTTTCTTTTTCTCTTCTTTTTTCTCTACAAAAATAAACCACACAAAAATTGATTATGTACAATTTCAATGCATTCAATTACCCACAAATTTGGTAAGTGCTTACCACGAAGGACAAATGCTCTCGTAAAGCTTACACCGCCCTAGCAGTTGCAGTTGCCACAAACCAGAACAAACACCCTCGTCAGTAGCAAGGTTAGTCACTGGCCTCGCAGGGCTATACAGGTTGCAAGAATTGTGCAGCGAGCAATAGTCACAAACGGATAAGCCTGATACTACCTCTCCGCCTTCACAAGCACCAGGACAGCCTGGTCCATCGTGAGGCGGAAGGCCCGGTGCCTGAGCACGGAGATATCTGGAGGACGAGATCTCGCCCGAGTCAGGTGGCGCATCACAGCCACCCAAGTCTCGTTGTCCTCGCCAAAGATCTGGCCTGGCACGATCTTGGTACACGCGGCCTGGATAGACGAGTCTTCGCCCGGGATGCCCGTTCCAGAGCGGGTCCTGCTCAGGAAAACATGGTTCAAACTCTAACGTGGGGAAGAAGCTTTAGGTGTGCGTGCTGTTCTAAGAAGCAGTTGTCGCACGTGTGGATGTTGACACCCCCTCAGAGGAATTCTTCAATAGTCCGTGTGAACGATCTGCTTATCAGGAGGTCGAGCCCGCTGAAGGTGATGTCGGCAGTGTACAGATACCGGTGTAATGGCAAGGAGTAGTAGGACTTGAGCGCATTGAGGGTTTCTAGGTCTTCTATAATATGTTTCTAACTTATAGGTCTGTGTAATACCGTCCGACACTAAGAAAGTGTCTCTCTATGTGATGGGTGCACTGCTATCCTCTTCAGTCTAATAGCAATTCTAGCTGGAGTGCTATGAAATGCAGTGTGGCCGAACTAAGCCTTCAAATGTTCGGCCAAGGGATAGTCGTACTGATGAAACATTGCATTGCCCTGAAGGCTGAAGCGGAGTAAGTTGCCCCTTCTTCAACACCACCTAGTCCCTAAGTAGCTGGGTAGGTACTTAAGTAGGTACAGTACCTCGGAAGATATATCCGCCAGTCAAGCCCTATTTAAGCACGTTAAGAACGAAATTTAGAGGTCTCGATCCGAGAAAGCTGTTGTGGATGACTGTTTAGGCTAGGTAGCCTACCTACTATTTTATCCCCTAGAGTAGTGTTGTTCTTAATCCGTAGACAACCCGAAGGCGTACGGTCCCTTTATACAGTAG
>MAVT02001101.1:0-16622 GCA_001702395.2 Diaporthe helianthi | reverse complement strand
CTATATTTATTTAAAAAGATATATTATATTTTATCCCTTTAGGATACTTACTATAATTCTAGCTTAGTAGAGGGACTTAAAGAATATAAATAGTTAATATTACTTATATAAATCTTTTAAATATAAAATAATTATTTATAAATTAGAATATATTTAAATATATAAGATACCTTTTAATAATTTTAGTATATAAATAAAATATTTCGTATTATAAAATAAGTAAAGAATTATATTACCTAGTTTATTCTTATATTTTAATTAGGTATATATTAGTATAAGTTTAGTAGTTAGTGTTATTATTTCATGTGTTACTAATGTTATTTATTACGAGGGCCTACTAGAGTCTTGTTGTAAAAAGTGAACGCCTAGAATGACCTTTTCGCTGAGCCAGTCTTCTAAAGTAGAGCCTATCACAACTTTCAATCAACAATCCGAAGAGATCTATGCTCAACTAGTAGAAGGCCCACCGCCATCAAGCAGAGGATGCAGATAAACATCGTCGCCCTCGAGAACCTTGGAAGTAAAGGGAAACATTTAAAGCCTCAAACAACCCCTCAAACAGCACCTCAAGCAAGCCAAGAAGGCCAAGCAGGCCAAGCGGGCCAAGCCATCGTCAAGAAGCCAGAGCAATCAATTGATTCTTGCCAAGCCAAAAGGTGCTCCAAATAAGCCCCTAGACCACCCACCCCTCCTGCGATAAGTGCGAAAAGCGCATTCTTTTCGAATATCTACAGACGAAAGTGGCAAGATACGTAGTTGACCGAGGATGGTCAATTTGAAGAAGGGGCCATAATAGATTTCAGCAGGCACTTACTTACTTTGGGCACCATTCAATCATTGATGTTTGGGACCTTGAGCCTCCTCACAGGTGTCATTTAGCTGTCATTCAAGTATGAACACACCGACTACGACACACGAATCCACAGGGGGTGTCTAATCTTGTTCATTTTAAAGTTACCCTAGGATAGCCTTGGGGGCCATATGATTGCCCAACGCTCAATTTTTGGCTTCGACGGCCGGTCTTATGCCACCTTAAAGTCAAAGACTCTGTTTGGCAATGATAATTGATCATCACATGGACCGGTCATCAACGTAGACATTCTGCATCCTAAATCCGGTGCCAATGTTGCATCAGATGAAGTGCGACGCAGAGACTCTGCCGGACCCGGACTTCATGTACGCCACCTGGCAGTATACTCTGCATGAAACTGTAATCAGCCAAACTTTCTGTCCACCAAGCAAGTCTATAGGGCAACAATTGTTCCGCGCAACGAAAAACCCGGTAGCCCTCTGAAGCCTCGCTTGTCGCCTCATGGAAAAGTTGGATCTCAACCATAGAATTTGAATTTGTCCCGTGTCAAACATGCAGGTGGATTTCCCCTTCCTTGCATGGTTCCCAAGTATGGTTCGAGCGAGCGTGTGAGGGTTTCGCACTTTATTTTGTAAAGTTCCACCGCAGCTTCCTTCCACACGGAGCTTTAGAAAGGATGAGCCTAGTTCAACAGTGGTGTCAGACTCGGGGCGCCATGCCTAATGGCTAATACGTAAAAGGGAAGCACAAAACCTGCTGCGCGACCTCGGTGCTTGTGGCCTTTCATGTTTGCGTATCCCCTCATGAAGTCCCCAGGTCGACTATCAACACAACGCTCAAAAGCTTCGGAGGCGTCGATCTCTCAAAATGGCAGGAATTTCGGATACACGAGGCCCAAAGCAGCACAGAATAATGGACCACTGGCGGTGTCTACTCAGTTGCTCGCTTGTTTCACTCACAGCGATCCTGTACGGTGCTGATGTGGCAATCGTTGACACGCTGCAAGCAATGCCTGGATTTCTAGAGGTACGTCCTGATGTCCAGATGCCCTGAGCCTTCTGTGGAGGATGTTTAGTGAACTGCTTTACGTAGGTCTTTGGAAATCGGGATCCCACAACTCCGATAGGATACAACATATCGCCTCTCCGTCAACAACTCTTTGGCACGTTGGTGATGCTGGGCACCGCTCTCTCCAGTGCTCTCTCGGGTGCGGTATCCCATTATCTTGGCCGGAGAGCGTCCATCTGGGTGGGCAGTGTCCTCCTCACCCTGTCCACTGTTATCATGATGGTAGTAAATAATATCGGCGGCGTGTACGCTGCAAGATTTCTTGTCGGCCTCTCCCAAGGCCTGATTTACACATTCTTCAACCTCTATCTTCAGGTCCGCACCCCCTCCCGCCTCTCCATCATCCTACTCAACAGACATTAACTATTCTCCTAGGAATGTGCACCTGCTAGGTATCGCGGGCTCATGTTATCGCTATCTGGCTGTGCTTTGATCTTTGGTATGTTCATTGACCCCTTGAGATATACTACTACTTGCCCTCGACAGACAGTAGTAGTGTTCTAACTGGCGAGCTACTTCAGGCAGTCTTATGGCAAGCATAATTTCCAATTATTCAGTTAAGCTATCCGGTCGCCTGCAATACCAAGTTCCTCTCGGGACAACACTCCTCATCCCGGCCATCTTCATGTTCGGAGGCATCTTCACTGTCCCAGAATCACCGAGATGGTTATTACTTCGGCACAAGGAGGAAAAAGCCCGGAAGTCACTCAAAGCCCTCAGGCCAAAGAACGAACCCGAAGAGAGCATCAACATTGAGCTTTCATACATGAAGGCAGCCATCGACGAGGAGAGGCGTCTAGCCGAGGGCGCATCATTCGTGGACGTCTTCCGGCATCCTGTGGATCGAAGGCGAACCCTTATTGTTCTCGGGACGAGTGCACTAACTCCTATCACTGGGATAACGTGGCACGCAAGTGAGTAGTCCTAGCTAGCACATTCCAGGCGAACAACGCTTGCCGCTCGGCCCTGGTGCCGGTGCTGACCTTCTGAATCTATCCCACAGCTTACGGCACATACATGTTCCAGATGGCGGGCATCAAGAATCCTTTCGAGCACGGAGTCGGCCTAGCAGCATCCGCCTTGGGCTTCTGCATCCTGAATAGCCTCGCAATCACGAAGATGGGTTACAGACGGCCGTGGCTCATCATCGGGATGCTCATCTGCGCCGTTTGCAACATTATCATGGCATCAGTCTATTCAGCCTACCCGGACAGCCAAGCATCCGGCATCACCACTATCTCTACGTTTCATGTGCTCAACCTGGGCTACATAGGAATGGTACTGCCCTTTACGCGCTTGATCTGTGGGGAGCTGCCGTCGCAGCGCTTGCGGGCCATGACGCTGGGGCTCGCCATCGGCGTTGGCGCTCTGGGAGAATGGGTCAGCAACTTTATTGCTCCGGTAAGCGCACTGTTCCCTTACTTCCTTCTACAGCAGCAAGACTCTGTGTTTTTCCACGAGAAACTGACGTCGATCTGACCGCACAGTACTTTTTGAACCCTGACGCCCTGGGCTGGAATGCCAAGTTCGCATTTCTGTGGGCACCAGGATGCTTCCTCGCAGCGCTCTGGGTGTACCTGTATGTTCCTGAGGTCAAAGACAGAAAGCTCGAGGAGATCGACGAGATGGTAAGATCAAAGCGATTCGAGGATATATCCCTCAATGATGGCTGCCCCATCACCCTTGCTGGCAGCAGACAGGGTGCTAATATCCGCTTAGTTCTTGGCTCGTCTGTCCGCGAAGAAGTTCAGAGGTTACGAGTGCACCGGCATTGGTGCGATGATGGCTGAACATGAAAGCCACCCTAGCATCAGCAACGTCTCGGAGAGAAAAGATGAAGTAAATGTTGTGACCAGGGCGGGCACCAATCCCGTCTAGGACGTCTTGAAAGTGAATGCCGATGGGTGCCACGGTTTTTTTTTCTTCTTTTCTTTTTTTTTTTTGAAGTCACGCCGTGGAAGTGTCCCGCTAACGTTTGGCACCTTGCGATTGGTTCTTCTTTGTATTCCCAGTACCCTCTGAGATAGCATGTTTTTGCGGGATGCCATCAATGTTCAGTGTTTATAGAGCTACCTAGGTAGGGTCCAAGAGCAATGATACCGGGTATCATTGAAAATGAAACCTCGGAAGAGTGGGACATCAGAGTCTGGGCTAACGAATGACACATGGCACAATTGTTAAGGCCAATTCCGCCAAAGCCAACAATTAGACTCAATTGATAGAATAATAAAGTGGTAAAATCTCAAAACTCTCGAGGTATTTCAAACTCGGTTCCTTCGTCGCTCAAGTGCTGGCAAGCCCAACGTCAGGTGATTGACTCAACAGCTTTCTCTCATGACGAAAGTTTGACAACGAAACCCGAGCCATGCTCAAGTGCTTAGTAGCTCTTCTATCGGGGAGCAGCACTTCAAATGTCGATGTCTCGCAGAAGGAAGCTGTGCAAGAACAACGCCTTCCCAAACCAGACTTTCAGCACTTGACAGCGTTCAGATGTTCCTCTGCTGTCTAATTCTTCACCGGCAACTTGCATTCGTCGCAGTATTTGTGGCACCCACTACGCTCAAATTTCTTCGATTGCGCCTGTGGTCATTTAGGTGTAAACACAAGACAAATACTGTGATCTCCCACACAGGCACAACTACCATTGCCATATACATATATGCAGTAGTGTGTTTTGGTAAAAATCTTCATTGGGTATCATTGAGATTGGTCATGTCGTAACCTGGCGCTAAAGCGTCCTAAGCCCAGAGAAGCCCCCTCCTCCCCAGGTCCATAATGCAGTCGTAAATCTTCATGTGCTCCTTGTATATCAAATTATTATAATGTTCCACCGCCTACACCTGTGCATATAATCTAATTCTTCTCGCCGAGCTTCTCCTCCTCCACCTCGGCGGCGACGGCAGCGTTCTGGCTCGTCGAGGTCCACCGGCCGGCGAAGAAGTGGGCAAATGCCCGGGTGGTGTTCTTGATGTTCTCGTTGACAATCTCCCTCGTGGGCCGCTCGAAGATGAGGTCGATCTCCTCGAGGGTCTTGTCCTTTGTCTCGGGCATGAAGAGGATCTGGTAGACCCAGCCGATAGCGGCGATGCCGCCGTAGAACCCCAGGGTCAGGCCGGTCCGGGTCATGGCGTTCTGCATGGCTGAGAAGTTGTATGTGACGATAAAGGAGGCCAGGAACAACAAGGCGTCCGAGGTGGTCATGCCGTATGATCGGAGGTAGGTCGGGTATACTTCCGAGGGCACGACCCAGGTCAAGCAGGCGTAGCAACCGAAGCTATATGCTCTGTTAATGACTTGAACTACTAGGGAACACTATGGGTTGGGTACGAGGGAAAGACTCACAAGCTCATGTATAGAACGAGACCGACTAGATAGCACGCCATGGTTCCGTCCAGGCTTTTGATCTGGTAAGAAGCACCGATGATGACGAGACCAATGAAGAATCCGGGCAACATAACGTTGGCCCAGAAACGACGACCAAACCTCTCCATGAGGAAGATGGCAGGAATAGTACCGATAAGAAGTGAACCGCCACCAACGAGGGACATGTAGTTGGACTCCTCATCGTTGAAGCCGATCTGGTGCATCAGGACCGACATGTAGTACATGATGGCGTTGACTCCGGTAAGCTGGCCGAGGAGGATCATGATGTTCGCGTAGACCAGGGCACGGCGGGCACGGGGGACAGTGAAAAAGTCCATCCAGGGGAAGCGCTTGTTGCAGGCGCTCTCAGAAACAACAGTCTGCTCGTGCTGAACGCCGACCTTCATGATGAAGAACTCCTCCTTGGCCTCGGCGTTGGTGATGCCGCGGATGCGCTTCCAGACCTTGTATGCCTCGAGGACCTCGCCCTTGTGCATCAGGAAACGCGGGCTCTCTGGCAGGAAGAGCATTCCGAGGAACATGATGGTCGAGAAGACGAGGGAGGACCCCAGGATGTACCGCCAGTTGCCCTCGACGTGCAGGAACATGGCCGCGACGGCGTAGCCGAGGACCTCCCCGAGAGCGATATTGAACTGGTAGAGGGAGACTAGGTTGCCACGGATCCTTCGCTCGACTGTCTCGGCGACGTAGACCGGGACCGTACCGCCTTCAAGACCGACACCAAAACCGAGGATGACTCGAGCAGCGATGATCATGCCTGACAGAGTTGTTAGTGTTCTTTTCTGTCCCAGAGACACTGAGTCGGTGGAAGAGAGCCAGACAGGGGCTTACCATAGTTCATTGCGCCAGCAGAAAGAGCACCACCAATAGTATACAGAATTGTCGAGATGATAATGGCCATCTTTCTACCAAAATACTCGTTGGTAGTGCCGAGGATTAAAGCACCGCCGACAGCGCCGAGAGGCATGGCGGAGTTGACAAGACTGTTCTGCTCGGTGGTGAGGTGGAGGTCCTTAGGGAGGTACAGGTTGGCGCCCGAGATGAGCGACTGGTCGAGGCCGGACAGGAGACCACCCATAGATGCGAAGGCGACGATGACCCATGTGAAGTGCCTTGGGTCTTTGAACTGCAGGTGGAAGAAGCCGGTCTTGAGACCACCGGCAGCCTCGAGCTCGGCCTCCATCTCGTTGATCAGGGCGTCGATCTCGTAGCCACCGGCCTGGGCTACGGCGAGGGCTTGCGCCTCGTCCATGGCGGGAATGGTGTTATGCTTGATGGGGTTCTCGAGCTGTGCCTCCTGGAGCTTCTTCTTGCTCATGGTGGGCTCCACCGGGGCTGGCGACACGGAGTCGGCCATTTTCGGCAGTGTGGAGGGTGTGAAGGTGTAACAGAGCAAGATTTATTAGACTACTGCAGAGCAGGTAGTCTATGTGGTTGGTATATACTCTCAGATGTAAGCCACAGTAGAAGATTTCAGGACTGCTGACTGATCATCGACGATGAGCGTGTAGGACAAGGCACATTCTGAGTGCTAACTGGGAAGGGCAGCCACCTGGTATTTGTACGCGTCCCAGATTATGGCGCACATGATATTTTTGTGGCCTGGTCATCGAGAACCTGAATTGGGGGATGCCAGTTGCTCTTCGACCATCCTCACGTTCAATGGGCAAAACATTCACGTCATCCCTCTCGGATTCTGGACGACAATGTGGAGACCCCAGCAAGGAGAATGGCCGAATCTTCGCAGACGGGCAACGGGCACCGGGGTCCCCAGGGGGTGTGGTCGACCTCACATCTGCGTTGTGCACCTGGCTGACAGGCTGACTGGCACTGCTGCTGGCGTCGCTGTTTTGCTCGCTCTTTACCCCGGACAGACAGACATGACATGCAGGCACACTACTCCTCTACCCCAGACCAACGAACATTCTGTTGTGTGGGTGAAGGCTGAAGATCCTTCTCCGCGTCTTCTGTTGCAGCCTGCAGGAAATTCCCTCGCCCTGTTTCTGTCGATTGATCATCTCAACCCAACAACGTCACAGCCCGGCACAGCGCAGCATCGAGACTTGACAATGAGTGCCTCGCAGCAAGGAATGGCAGAGATCGGGTGGCAATCCTGACTCGCCAGTGCTCAAGGCATACTGTGCCAGACTGACTGCCAGTGTGCACTGACTGTGTGTGTTCTGATCTGCAGCCTGGCCGAGGCAAACCCAACCCACCTGGACAGTCGGCTGCCAGATCGGCCCAGAACGCAGGTGCTGAACAAGTGGGTGGTGTCTGGGAACGCGAAAGGCTCTGCGCAAGCAAACTCCCAGAACTGAGAACTCCCCGTGCCCAGGTGGGACGGACAGGATGAGCCTGGATTCCTCGAATGGGGCCGTGGGGAATGGGCCGTTGTGTACATGAACTCTGTGCACATGTGCAGCTGCTCCAGGTCGAGAGCTGCCGACCCCAGAGGAAGGACCCCACCACCGCCCAAACCCTGCACGCCTGCCCTCACCTGCCCAACGTATGCTGCAGAAAAAAAGTACTGCAAAAGTGGTCCCCACATAGTGCACCACTTTTCTCCAGGTCAAGAATGGATCACTTGACTCCAGGAACAAACAAGGTGGGTAATCCCCAGACCGCGCACCCCGATCTTGGAGAAAACTCAAACGTGAGTTTAGGGAGGCAGGGGTGGGCACTCTTTGGGACGAGCACTCGCTCGCCAAAACACGCGGCCAAATCACTAACCAACTGGCTTGCTGTAGACATAAGAAAAGGATGGCACCCTCCAAACCAGTCCTGGAAAAGAATGAGGCTCAACTGATCGCCCACGCCGCGCCACGCCACCCACGAGCCAAGCTGCATCAAGGCTTCCCGCCAAGGCAATCGGTCGCCGGCACGCAAGCCAGAGCCGCCCGCGGGCCTTTTCTTTTCTTTACGGATGCCCGTCAGGGGCTGACTCGCCTGCCAGGCTTGTCCAGACTCCAGACAAGTGGGTTTTTTCCTGGTAAAAATCCCGGATTTCCAAGAGGGATTGAACAGACAACGGCGACAGGGGGGCCTATTCTCCAAACGACCAACCAGCCCTGCCAGCAGCTGCTGGGACCAACTCCTTCCAGTCCCACACATCGCTAATGTCCCGCCGAGGAGCCCCCGAGCCTAGCATTTCCGTTTTTGGCCGACCACGCCCGCTTCCATGGACTGCAGTCGACCTCGTCGTCGGAAGCACTGTGGTGCATAATCGCCGGTTTTGACTAGGTTCGGAGGGCCCGTGGGGTTTCTCAAGTTCCATGTTGATGGGCTGTTTGATGGTGGTGGAGGAGCAGGTTTGTCGTGCTCACGCTGTGGCATGTTAGTCACTCGACTCTGGACGCTGATCCGATAGACGACCCGAGTCCGACCTTCCTGGATGAAGAAAATCTGGTTGAGGTCGGTTGAGCCCGGGTAGATGTCCAATGTCCTGGTGCGCTTCTGCCACTGAGGTGCCGACGGTCGACGGTCGAGCTTCCGTGGGCTTGGCAGTGCTCGGTCCGGCAATGGTCCAACCACTGACTTGTTCCGCGACGGTGCCTCGAAACCTGCGAACCAGCAACCCGGCGTCGACAGGGACAGAACAACAAGAATCAGAGGGCAGAGCATTGCTGTGACGAGGAGTCTAGCGGCAGTAGCTGGGCCTTTATATATCAACAAGTCAGCGGCTCAAGTGCAACAAGGGGCCCAGAACCCTTGGCATGATTCTCAATATCCGACGCTTATTTTACCCCGAGGGGACTCCTCCTTTCCCCATGTTCTGCGTACGGGACGGGGGCGGAATACCCGCCAAGACTGGCCGAGTCGATGCAATCCCCTGGCGTCTCCCCCATGATTGACGAGCAATCCAGGTCTTCACTCCCCAGGTTGTGTTCCTTTGGACCCACAGAGACGCCCATTAAGGACGTGGTCTGGCCAACCTGCGGTGGCTCGGGATATCTATTTCCGCCTAAATGGACAGGTATGGCAGATTCCGGCGAGAATCGATGGCTGGCTAGAGTTGGAGGAGGAAGACTATAGTCCTCGGCCGAGGCTGAGCCGGTCAGATATCCACAAGTGTGGTGGCAGGGTGTCCAGAGGCCTATGAGATGTCAAATACCCTATACCCCAGTAGGTAAGTGATATTGGTGATGTCGTGGTCAGCAACACGGTGGCCAGTCCACAGGTCTTGGGCACCAAATGTTCGTCGTGGGACGAAAGGAACGAGCACGTGGTTATGGCTCTTCCTCTGTCACGCTTAGTTTGAGAAGAAAACCTCGACAGGCTTCACTGTGCGCTCTTATATCAAGTCAAACTGAACGATTGGGTTCTCCTTTCGCTGGAAGCCCGCCAGACTGTTTCTACACAGCCACTCACGATTCCCAGGTTCACCCACAGCCCGAGATTATGACAGCGAATTCGACGAAGCGCTCATGATCACCCACAGCAGTACTCATCCATAGAACGTTGACGCGATGTCGAGGGAGCAAGAATGATCTCGAGCTTATAACCACTCTCTGGAATACTGCAGCGTAATGTCGCCGATGCAGCTAATATAGGGTGGCAGCCCCTCATCGTTCAAAGCCGGGCCTGGTCGTTCGGTCTGGACGGACGTTTATCGACAAACTCTTCGAATTCCCGTTGCTCGCCGGCCTTCCTCCCTCGCACCGCTGCCTCTAAGTCTGCACTACTCTTCCACCCCCACGCCTTGTCTTTCTCGGGGCCGTTGCTCTGACCGCTCAAGACGTTCAGCATATATTTCCCAAGGTTTGGAAGGAACCTGGTCACATGTCAGTGAATGGGGTCTTAAATAGCAGCAATGATGAGGCCGATGTCAACTGGTACATACTTGTAACCACAGAACGACCCACCAGCCATGATATAAGCGCCCTTAACCTTCGGGTGCTCACAAAGCAACAAGTCCTCCGAAGGCGTCATCGAGTCCCAACATATCCTCCAGTACTCAGGTTTCTCTTGGGTGAACTTCGGCATCAGCTTCGACGTCAGTATCGCCTCTGTCTCGCGCTTCAAGCCCTCGGGGACGTCCCGCTGGTCTCGCTGGGCGGGGACGGATATTTTTCTCCCTGACTTGCTTCTCACGGTATTAATCAGGCGGGTATCTGAGTTATTATACTTGAGCAGTCCGTTGTTCTTCGAAGCCGGGATGACCTCGCCGACCTGGCCGTATATTACACACGGCATCTCGATCTCCGCCATCCTCTGAGCATCACCGCCTGATACCCGGTAGTACGCCGACACGATCGCTGTAGCCTGCGCCTGGCGCTCGACGCTGTCTGTCTCGGGCACCCCCAACGCAGCCTCGACGGGAGCCAGCAAGGCGCTGGTCCAACCGCCGACGGCAAGTACGACCTTGTCGGCCAATAGACGCCGCCCGTCCGCCGTCCTACAGCCCTCGACCCGGCCCGTCCTGGCATTGACCAGCAGCTCCACGACATCGCCGACAACCCTCTTGACGCCCTTACCCGTCGCCGTCGCCATAAACCTCGTCGTCGCGCTCGCCGCGTCCGCCCAACCGGCATCCGGGTTAAAATACGCACTCCCGAACCCGCCCGTCTCCGTGCCCGCGAGTAGCCCATCCCACCGTCGGCCGAGGTCGTCCAGCGGAACGTCCTGCATGATGTGCGTGCCTCTCTCGCGCAGAGCGGCGAAGATCCGGTCCTGCATGTCGCTGCCTTGCTCGTTAAGCCTCAGCCACCCGACCCTGTGGAAGCATGGCCCGAGTTCGTTGCTCCAGAACCACGCGTGGATGGCCTCGTTGGCGAGGTTGCAGTACAGCGTGCTCGGGTAGTCAGCCCGGATGATGCGGTTGATGTCGATGGCGGCTGCCTTGGCAGGCGGCGATGACTCGCGGTCGATGACGGTCACGCGGGATGGGTCGCGGTAGGTCTGCGCTAGGTGGTAGGCCGTCGAGGTCCCGAAGGTGCCTGCGCCGATGATGAGCACTGTGGGCTCTGGTGCCGTCATGATGATGTCTCACGGTGTGTTTTCTCTTTTTCTTCGAATGAACTCTAACAAGTTTGGGTTCTGGGTGTTGGTGGGTTCCTACAGTACGCCTCACAGATGCAACCTCCTCCGGGTTGTACAGATTTGTCGACGCGGTTCCCTCAGTTCACTTGTTATAGAAGCCGCCAAACCCCGCTCTCTCCTTTATGTCAGACCAACGCCCCGGGCCGATCGGCCCCCCCCTCGAAGAACCAAACCAAAATCACCTGGTGAGGCTCCCTTCGGAGATGTCTCGTCAAGTTCGATCTGGCGGTGGTGGAGAGCCAAGGTCCGCCATCCATGCCCTCCCCCGCAGTTGCATTCACAGCAGCCCAGACGCCGCGCAACACGTATGGCTGGGCCCCTTGCAGCATAGCCAAAACCTTATGTTGGTGCATGTGTAGAGTAATTCTTCCCTTGGACCGACTTTGCGGGACTGATGAGTCGATCTTATATGGGCAGAGGTTGGTGCTTGCTTGTCATACTACGCAGCTTGATTTGGCTTCCAGGCCCCACCGGCTTTGTGTAGAAGCCCGATTCCTGAAGTCCGAGTAAATCAATGGAGAACCTGAGGTGAGACTGATTTTTTCACAATACATTCGTCGTGTGCCTATGGCAGATAGCGGCGTCGCGTTTGTACGAATAGTGCAGTGACATTATCCTTGACACATTTGTGGATTTAATGACTGCTTCAGAGCAGTCTTTACTGAAACTCCTACTACGGCCAAATTCAGCCTCACCCAATCCATGTGACTTGTCTGCCTACAGTTCCATCTAAATACCCTTGTAGGGGCACCTGGGCAGCCCTCTCGCTTTGAATGAAATTGTCTAGTTGGTGCCCACGTAGAGAGAGCTGACCTGGCTGTAAATCTGCAGATCACTATCGAGTTCCGTCAAAAGCAATATCCGTAAGCACCTGTATTCTTCTGGGGATAGTTGCATTGTCAGGACTTGGACTGAACTTGAACGCTCCTTAGGGCGCAGGTGGCCATCCCGCCAACTAATATCCATCTTGCATAATCCGAGGCTGGGTGCTGAGATACCCTCTACATATTGCAGACGTAGAAGGCAGCAAAAAATTGCATTTCAAAAACAAACGGTACACCGCAGTAATGATGGCGAAATATTCTCATACTAACGAGTGGAATTTGAAACGAGACAACCACGGGAACCTCCGACTTTGGCCACCAATATCAACATATGCGTAAAATCAGCTACAATGAATACAATCACAAAACTTCTGTCATGATCCTTCAGCTCAGTGAGAGCCCCCAGTGGGTATCTGCAACTCTGGCCCATTCGGACAGCCCGCGCAGGACAAGTTGGTAGGCGCGAAAGAGGGCGTCGTATAGGGGGCAGGACTACACAGGTAATTAATTCAGCGCCGCTCCATAGCTTCACTCTAACTCGCAGATTCAGTATAGAGCTGAGATTCAGAAAAATAACTTACCCATCAAATTTGCAAAACCACCTGTTTCCTATGCACCACATCATGGCCTCTTCACCCTTGGCGGCGCACCATTCTGGGGTTGATTCCCGATGGCAAGTCGGGAGGATCAAAGGGATGATGTTATGAGGCTATTGGTATCTGGATTAGTCTACAGCCTAGTGCTGGGGGTGTGATGGGAATGGGTCAGGGAGGCAACATTGGAAGCTTACTAGGTCTGTTCGCGTCGTGGGAAGTGCGCTGACGCTGATGCATCCCAGTGAGAGTGCCACCAGCAAAGTCCTACACGGAATCTTGAAATGCATTGTCTCAGTTAGTGCTTTATGGAGTCTCGTGTATGTAATAAGGATGGGATGCCAATACGCTGTTGATGGTGATAGAAGCTGCCATCTGCCGCGGTGCTGCAAGCATGCCATTCCAGACACGCCTTGGAGGACCCCACGAATTCGAACTTATATATCTCCCAGCAAAGGGCTTGCCACCAACCTTCAAGCACCTCCCGGATTCAAATTCTCTTCATGTTCCAAGACCTGACCATATGTGTGGCGGAGACGTCCGATAGGGCCAGCTTGGACGAGGACTCGACTGGCGACCTCGGGAGGTTGCGTGAGATAAGACGGAAGGGGGGCGTGATCCCTTCATCTTGTCGATTACCAATCGCTTTTGATCATGTGGCGTTTCGTGTGTCCATTTTAAAATCTTGTGAAGCGTACCTGGGTAGCCCGAACTACTGTACAATGCGATCAAAGATCGTTGTTAAACTGGTTCACGCACATGCAGGTCATACTCTTACTAGAAGTAAGTCATGGATCGTCCAGGGAAAGATGGTTTTTGAGGCCCTTTGTTCCTCTGTACCAACCAATCGGAGTACTCATTCCGTGGACGCGTACGCACCACAATATGCTCGACTTATGTTCCACATCGGCGCGTTACACGTTGTCATCACTGTATTGGATGTGAAAATACTTTCACCCAGTGCCTCCGCTGAAACAGACATGCGTGGAAGCTGTGAAGAGCCAGTACATTGACAAATCATTTAATCCATTTCAAGAGGAGCACATAATGACTTTTTATCTCGAAGCCGTCGGCATCAAGAGTCAACCTTTGTGTCGAGTGGTCCATCAAATCGATGAGCCGTACGACCCCGGGTCACATTGGCCGTATTACGCGCATGACCACTGCACTGAACACCCGTATGTCTTGCTCAGTGCTAGGAACTTGGAAATACAAGATCTTGGCATATCTTGAAATCGCATACTTGGACACATGCACATCCGGTCATCTTCCATTAAACAGGGCATAATGGCATCATGTCTGCAACATTAGGTGATTGAAGCCGCACGTGGTGCTCAAAGTCGTTGCCACATTACGGAGTATCTTGAGACTTTGGACATCCTTGACGTTTACACCGGGACTGCTAAAACCTGGCGTATCACACTAGGACACATTGGTTGCATTGTGCAAGATACAACTGGCTGATTCAAGATGATTTGCAACCGTTGCACTTAATTGAGACAACAATTCTAATGTCTGCCTCGTTAATCCGAAGCAAAGAATGACAAAGAGCACCGGGTATACTATAAAGGACAACGCCCCTAACCCTTATTTTAGAGTATATTTATTATATATTCAAAGGTATAAGGTTAGAAAGTTATCTTTTAACCTCTCTTAGAACTAGATAAGTATAATTTAATTAATTCCTTCCTCTAATAGCTAACTCTTAACCTCTAAAATTATAAAGCTAATATATAACTAATTCTTTTTATAAGAAAGCTTATATTAAACTATTTAAGTTTAATTATATTTAATACTCTCTTTAATTCCTTATTTCTAACTTTCTAAAAAAACTCTATAATAACTTCCTTAAGTACTTTAGAAGTAGTTTATAAGGACTCCTATACCTTTCTTAGGTAGTATATACTACTTAAATTATACTATTAACTTTTAAGTTACTAAAATTAAGTTAATCTTAATATAGTTCAGAAAGATAAGCTAAAGTAATTCTTAGAGTTCTTAAAATAGGTTATATTATATAATTAAGCTTAAAAAGAAATTTATTAAGCTTATATAATAGATTATAAGGCTTATGAAAACGTTAAATAACTTGGCTAGAAAGGGAATATAATAGGTAACTTAGTTAAAAATAATACTTACCTTAAATAAGTTAATTTAAGTAACTAATCTTTAAAAGACTTAAGAATAAATATAAAAGAGTATTTTTAATAATATTATATCTATATATATAGTAGAAATAGTTAATTTAGATAACCTTATAATATAAAAAGTTATAAAGGCTATTAAAAAGGATTTTAGTTTATTAAAGTTAAATAAGATAAATTTAGTTTAAATAGCTTATATATAATATTTAAAGAAAGTTAGGAAGTTAGGAATTAAGCTTAATATTCAATATATAGAATTTTATAAACTTTACTTATAAGCTTTTATATATTAAATACTTAAAATTAAAGAGTTGAATTTAATAAGGGGAAAAGGTTTTAATAATAAAGATAACTTTTAATAAAAAGGTAATCTTTAATAGCTTAAAAGTTTTAGCTTAAAAAGTATACTACTCTAATAATATAAGAGATTTTATAAGTTAAAGATAAAAAGATAAACTAAAGCTAAAAATAATTAAATAATAACTTATATAAAAATTAACCTAACCCTTTTTTTTAAAAAAAGACTTAATAAACTTTTGATTAGTTTATTTTTCATATAAGTTTATAAAAGAAATATATATATAGAGATAATTTATAATAACTTAACTATTAAAGGAGCTTTAAAAGTTAATATAAAGTATAAATTAAGTAAAATAATCAACTATATTATTTTATATGTTTATAATTATACTAAAATACTATATAAAAGCTATAATATACCTTATAATAACTAAGTCCTTAAGGTACTATATTACTCAATTACTATTAAAGCTAATAATATAGAAATGAGCTTAAAATAGCCATTTTTATAAAGAATAGCTTAAAACTATATACTATAAGCTTATACTACTATTAAGCTTAGTATATAGAAGATAATAAAGTAAGAAAAAGCTTATTTTAAACTATTACTTATAGTATAGCTATATAAGTATCAATTTAATAAAGAGGGGTATTTAACCTCTTTTTAAGCTTATATAGTTATGTAAGCGGATTAATAACTATAAATATTAGTAGAAAGTATTTATATAGTAACTCTTATTATAAAAGTATTTTAAGTAATAATAGCCTTAGTTATTTATTTTAACTTAAATATAGTATAAATTAATATTATGATTATATTCCTAAATCTAAATAGGAATAAGTATAAGCTTATCTTTTATAAACTCTTAAATGAATTTAAAGAAATTAGTAAATATAGAGAGCTTATAAAAGCTCTTTATAAACATAAAGATTCTCTTTTTCTTTAGTATAAAGAATTCTCTTTAAGTTTATAAGAACTAAGTTTATAAGCTTTTTTTAAAAGAGCTTTATCTCTTTATAAGCCTGGAAATAAGCTTAATAGTTCTTCTTTATATTAATAATATCTTAATATTATATTTAAAGAGGTTTGAGGAAAAGTATAACTATTTAAAAGTGAGAATATAAATATATAGATTATAAAGAAGTAAAATAGTTCCTAAAAATTTAAATTCTTAAAGATAAAAAGAAAAGGATGATCTTATTAGTATATAATTTATATTTTAAAAAGGTTATTTAAAAATTCTATTTAAATAAAAACCTAGAAGTAATACTATATTTATTAATATTAACTAAAGAACTAAAACTATATAAAGGATAAGCTTTTATAAAAAGAATTAAGGTATTTTAAGAATATATAAGTTTTATACTTTATATATTAGTTATACTAGAACTCGATATTACTTTTATTATTAACTATTTATATTCTTTAAGTTCCTCTACTAAGCTAGAACTATAGTAA
>MAVT02001099.1:0-16203 GCA_001702395.2 Diaporthe helianthi | reverse complement strand
ATAAGTTAAATTAATATACTAACTTAACTTTAACTCCTTCTTTACTAAATAAAGAATTAGTATATATAAATATTATATATAGTTAATATTATAGTAAAGTAAATACCCTATATTAAGGGATAATTTACTATTTTATAAGGAAAATAGGATAATAATACTTTTAGTAAAGGGAAGAGAAAAGTAATAACTATAGCAATTAAACTAGCTCTTTAAGTTAAGAAGAAGAAAACTACTAATATTATAAAGCCTACTATAAACGCTATATATTATAAAACGATAATTAATACTCTAATAATTACTCTAAAGGGTATTTAGAAATAAATTTTTTTAAATACTATTAATATTTAATAGTATATTTAAAAACAGCTAAAGTAAAAAGCTTTAAGTATAACTATTATATTATAGAAGCTAAAGTAAAAGGCTTTAAGTATAACTATTATATTATAGAGTACTTTAAAGAGTATTTTAAAAAAGGTTTAGAAAAAGGCTTTACTTTCTATTTTAATAATATTCCCTTCATAAAAAAGGATAAAGTAAATATAAAGGCTATAGTAAATATAAGGGTAAATCTAGCTTTTATCTTTAAAGTAAAAAGGAAAAGGTTAATAAAATACTAATATATTAACTATAGTATTACTAATAAGGATATTTAGAAGCTTATAGATAAAGAGGGTAAAGATAAGGAGGTATAGACCTCCATAACTATTACTATAAATAAGACCTTTAAAGAATAAGAACTAAAGTATAAAGTAGAATTTTGAGAATTTTTATTTAAATGTTATAAAGAAGTATCTAATACTATTACTATAAAGATAAATTACTATACTATAAAAAGGGTAAAGCTATTACTATTAGGTAGATATTCTATATATTATTTTAGTTTTTTAATAAAAGAAAAAGTTATAAGTATTATTAGTAGGAGTAACCTAGACTACTATAAGTAAGCCCCTCTTACTTAAGGGCCTTTAGCTAGAAAATGTAACCTAACTAATAATAATACTACTAGACCTATATACGACGTACGTACGTTTTAGAACCTATCGATAGATTCTCTGTCCTTTAGGGCTAGGTCAATCGGATTAAGAGAATATCCATCTTCTCTCTAGTCCTTATTATCCTGGCAACCGTCGTGCACATCGTGCAGTTCTTTGTCCACCGGCCAAGATCAACCAGCAGTACGCCAAGATAGTCGAAGGCAACAGAGACGCTGTGCATTCGGCGCCAGAGTGTGGGTGGCTGTCCCGACACCCCCTTCCCCCTGTTTCCGCGCAAAACTATGCGCTTGGGCTGATCACAGACACCTGTCAACTCTTAGCGGCCTTCCTGGTATTACCCTACACGCGGCCAGAGGAAATACTCACGAGCGCGAGAGTTCTTAATGGAGACGAGGATGCAGTCTTCGCCGCTGATATGCCAAGTAAGTTGCCCCTAAGGTCTTCGATTTGCCACCAGCCCGCCCCTTTCGAGACTCAGGACGACACGTCGACGATTTTTTCCTAAATATTCCAGTCGGGCGAGGCTTTGTGAAGCAGAAAGACGAGCACGGCACAGAACAGACCTACGCAGTAGCTGCCATGCACCAGCTCCGATGCGTGGTATGTGTGGACATGACCTGCAAACTCGTGACAGAGCTCCTCCGAATGCTAACCATTTCAGTACTTCATTCTCAACGCTTTTTCACTAGCGTTGGAGAATGTCACCGCCCTGAGCCCCACCCAGCAGCGGACGACGTATCACTGCATCGAGATGTTGCGACAAGCCATTCGGTGCCAGGCCGATCCAACGTTGGATATAACTTATCCATTACCAACCAACGCGAGCACACCCTCCTCCTCTGGATGGGGAAGTTCGCACATTTGTAGAAACTATGACAAGCTGTTTGAGTGGTCGCAGAAGAACCGCGCTGATGACAGCACGGGGCTGGATGTTGTATATGGACATGATGATTTATAGCAAATACTACCTAGGCAGATGCTGCTGCTTGGGACCTGATAAGGCCAACAACTTCAATACAAGTGCCAGTGTGTACAGGCCTGGTAGAGAAGCTTTCAAAAGAATGCGGGCACCTGGGTGTCATGCTGGTTCTACCCGTTGCATGCGCAGCCCATATTTGGAGTACAAGTCCCTAGGAGGCACCATCCTGGCCAAACTTGAGGTGCCGTAGTTAGTGCCCAGCAGCATGAAGTGTGTAGCTTGAATAATGGCAAGGTCCGTGTTCCAAGGTGACGGGCTAAAATATCTGCCAAGCTCTCACCGCATGCAGGCCTACTACCTGCTTTGTAACCTACGATCTTGTGTGATGGCTCAGTGCCTATTCATGTAGCCAAGCTGTCGGCATCTGGACACTTGAACACCCCCTGTTCGTGCAGCCCTCCCAGCGCGCAGCAGATAGACTCAGTGCCTGTGGAAGGAGCAAATTCGACAGACGGATTTGTGAATGCCAGCTTTGGGATGTGACTGAAAGTATCGTTGATTTTGACAGAGAGTGAATATACCCCGGTATGTATACCTAGGTGGAGTGGATTCTTGTCATCACTCAGACTCCGAAGGCACGAGCTTGAATGTCCAGGCTTTTCCACCGCCTGTATTATTCTCCACGGTGGCGCGGTAATACTGCTTATCGCCCACCAAATCTTTAAGCGTCACTTCCCTCGTCCTTTGGAGACTCTCGATCTCATCCAAGCGATCCATGGTCGCTCGAAGGTGTTCATCGAAGCCCTCGCTGCCACATACCTCCTTCATGGCCCAGTACATCGGCCGTGAATCTGCCTGGACCATCCCATCAGGGTCGATCGTGAAGATGTTGTTGTGATGTGGCATCTTGATCCACTCTGCATTGGTGATCAACTCCCTGGCCTTGTGAAGCGGGATCTGTGGCAGCTTCCCATCATACGTCCCGGCTGCTCGCATGGCCTCCTCTTTTTCGATCAATGCCTTTGCCAGAAGCATGGCAGCAGAAGAGTGATCTTGCTCGTTTTCAGCACCAGGATCCCTAATTAAGAACATTTGTCAGCGATACTCGTTCGCATGGTCCCACCTTCGATCAGCAGGTACCTACATATCAGCTCCCAGAATCCAACACTTGTTCAGCAGCCAGCGCTTCTCCTTCTCGCAGATCGTGTCGCAAGTGCTGATCATATCCGGCGACTTTGCCGCTCGCGTCAGGAAACTAAGCCGGCCGCCGACCTTGCCGTAGACCTGCTCTAGAATACTCGTCGGCACGTCCTCCCCTCGAGAAGCCTTGCGGAACTGTCTCAGGGACTCGATAGCGATGTCCTTGGGGATGTCGCGAACGGGAGTCACGCGCAGCCTGGTGGCCTGCCACATCAGCCGTTCAGTAGTCCAGTAGTCGTCGCTGTTAAACACGATAGTCACCAGGTTGCTCGCCGCCCAGAGCTCGGCGCGCTGCTGGATCAGCTCCAGCAGGTCCTGGCCGTCCTCGTCGTCCCGGATCAGGTGCGCGCCCGTGATGATGAGGACAAGCGGCTTGCCGACCTTCTCCTTGCGCCTCAGCGCGATCTTCTCCATCTTGTTGAAGGCGCGCTCAATGTCCAGCAGGGCGGTCGTGTCGCGCGGGCCCTTGAAGCTGAACAGGCTGCCGACGTAGTCCTCGTGGAACTCAAAGTCCAGCGCCTTGCCCAGCCGCACCCGGAAGATCTCGGGGTCGCCGTGGGCCTCGAACATGGCGACGCCCTCGCCGCCGATCTTGCCCATGGCCTTGAGCAACATCGATGTCTTGCCCGTGCCCTTTTCGCCTGTGATGAGGTGGTACTGGCCGTGAATGGTCCCATCGACGATCTTGTCGATGATTTCCTGCTCAGTCCTGGGGATCCAATCGTTGTCCTCGAATGTCTCTGCTTGGAACAGCTCGGCGTGGGATCCGTCTGACTTGATGTGGCGGCTGAGCGCGGCCAACTCAACGGAGGAGTACCCCAGCGCGAAGGCGTTCTCCATCTTTCTCAGCACGTAGGACTTGTAGTAGGCATTGTAGGAGTATCCCGCGATTCCGAGAATGAGGATCGAGCCAAAGGCAGTTGCGCAGCCCTCGATCATCTTGGAAGCAGCCGTCTTCCAGACAGGGCCTGTGTCTCTGCCATGATGTTCCCCTGACCCTGAGGTAGTATACACAGGCGAGCTCTGTCTTTCATTCTTCGCCTTTTGGGCCCTGTTTATCGGCCATCGGATGCTGCCAGTGTTCTGTCAATTTGCATCAGCGAATACGGGAGTGAAGGGAGACGTCTATGTGCTCAGGCGGCTGGAGCATTGATGCGCTGCGGCTTACTTACGCTTACGATTTGGCGCCTGGCTAGCCGTACAGTTCCGCGCATCACGGCGGCGGCGCTTGTACTTGATCACCTCCCTTGATGTCTCAAATGGTTGCTGCTGTAAACCCGTGCTACACTTGACGCCCTGCCAATCGCCAGAAGACAGGTGGTTGATGTTGTGCCAAATGTTGAGGCTGACTGCAAACATTGAAGTTGTTGCTTGGCCTACTTAAGTACTTGGCATTTTCACTTTGTGGCAGTGCAAGGCCCACAATAATTGCCTGTGCATGACCCCTGATCAGGATTCATCCCTTATTAACCCAAAGAAAGACGTTAAACTCACTTTTGGCGACTGGAGAGTGAACTTGAGAAGATCGGATGAACACAATAGCTTTAACTTATGCATACATTGATGCAACTTGGCCAGAACCTGCCGGCTCCCTGCTAAAACTTAGAAATGACTCCTGTGGCGCATACAGCTCTGGACTTACATTTTACATGTGCGTTGCTTCTTGTTAACGGGGACTATGAATAATTCTTAGTCCAAGAGACCTTAAAAATGTTTGCAAGCAATATAATCTTGCCAATCTCCCAACAAGGGAACAGTATTTTGACAACAGTCTTTCCGAAATGGTTATATGATAATGTTGATATGAACGTTTTGTCTAGAATTAAAGTATGTACACATATGTGGGAGTACCCCTCCAACTGCTTCACACTTCGGGCTCGACATGGACCTCTTGAGAATGTCTTCCGTGCGTGGTACAGACAGTAGTTTGCTCCATGCAAAGACCTAACCAGAGATGGTATACTTGGAGCTTCCACCAGCACCTCCCCAGCCCTCGGTCGCAAGGACCTGGTAGTTCATGCTGGTGCCGAGGTTGAGGCCCGCCTTGGCCCAGGCGTCAAAGTGGCACTTGGTGGTGACGGTGCCGCTGCCGGACCGCGGGCTGCGGCGGTTCGAGATGTACTGCCAGAAGGTGGTGGTGCCGGAGATGGACGGCTGGTTGACCTGCTGGTGCTTCCAGATGTCGTAGGTGGACCCGTCACAGTCCACGGTGCCGACCTTGGTGCCCTGCGCCGAGCCCGCGCCGTTGTTGGTGTACTCCTGTACGTAGTACTCGATCAGGGGGTTCGTCGTCCAGCCGTAGACGGAGACGAGTACGGTGCCTGCGGTGGCGCTTGTGGAACCGCTGAAGGTGATGTTTCTGCAGGACGGCTCATTAGCCTGCATCGATCATCAATACCACCCTACCGTCTGCAGTTATGTACGTCCTAGCCGACCCGGGGCGGATTCCATCAAGAGGAGTAGGCTAGTAGCTAGGTACCTACCTGGTGGTGCCAGTGCTCCAGCCCTTGCCGACGACAAAGTCTGCGGCTCCGGAGAACGAGACAGAGTACCCATTGCTCGCAGGAGAAAAGTTGACGGAGCCGCCGGTCACGTAGTCCTGATTGTAGTTCTGGCGACGGGCGAGGTTCTGGCTTCCAAGCTCGAAGTTCGGGCTGTCGATGGACGGGTCAGCTGCAGGAGCGGCAAGCGCCGCAGTGACAGCAGAGATAACGGCGACGAGTTTGGTAAAGGCGAACATGTTGGATGCAAGATCTGACTTGTAGTGGTGGTGATGGTCTCTCGGCACGAGCCTGGGCATGCGCCAAGGTGGTCTTGGCCGACATTTATCATCCTGCGATACACAGTAAAGACATTGCGTACACATTCCTCAGGTAAAGTGAATTAAGGAGTAGTGGTGTGTCATGTCGCCTTGAGGGTGCCGAAACCCCTGTCCCAGTCCAACTAATGAGAGGCAACGACGACTTTAGCCTGTTCTACCTAGGTAGTTCTCCCGTGGAGTAGACCAATAATTCCACCCAGTAAGGGCCACAAAGCTTGTTTCGGAACGGGTTGGTCGCTCCGACGTACGTTGTAATTAACCTTAATGCGCAGCTTCGTAGTCTGAACCATACACATGTGCGCGATGTAGGGTCAGGTCCAAGTTGTGTTTCGTCGATATATGCTGGCCACATGTGGCGGGCGGGCGGCTCTCTTCCAAGCCCATTCGACCGGTTAAAATCAAGCACTTGAGACTGCCGATATCATCAAATAGCCGGATGCCGGGACTCGAGAACTAGCAACTGACAGTGATGCCTGACTGTCATTCTGTGTGCGGGTCGTCCCGCAGATACAGCCCCTCCCTAACTCGACCGACATGTAGGGGCCCATGAAAGGACCTCCAGCTTCCGAGCGATCTTGGAAGTGAAAGCTTGCCACAACCTTGGAACCTAGTTGCCCGTGAGCAAGAACCTTTCCGCATGGTGCTTCGTCCGGAAAGCTCGATCTGGCTCTTTCACGTGGGCCCTCGGAGCTTCCAGATGGTATCAGGATAAACACCACTGCCACCCTGCAGGGTTGCTACATAGCTAGTCTCAGGACTTTAATTCTTGCGAGAGTAACATTATTTTGGTCCGAGTAATTTTGCTCTCAGTTGTACGTTTCGGAGGGAGAGGCGCGGACCTCAGTTTCATGCCGAAGTCTTCCGCGTTCGCTACTCCATAACTTCCCACGGAATTGTGTCCTTCCACATTGCTATCGGCGTTGGTATTTTTTTATTATTGTTAAACCATATCTCTTTTACATCTTTCAATAAGTTAAGGTTTTGTGCGTGTACTAAAAGTATGAAAAGACCACATACGCCTTCGGGATGTTGTCGCATTATGGACGGAACTAGTGTCACTTATTCCATGTAGCGTACACGGCGATTATGAGGACAGATTACCTAGGTAGTATCATCAAGCCTAATCTCAAGTGCTTCAATTGGGCAACAGGAAGACGCTATCTTTGCAGGGAAGCATACCCTAGGGTACGTGCCTTGCAAGGAATCTCGGGCTTCTTGACGCACGAACACATATCTCCTAACTTCTTTTTCGGTCCCTGCGATATAAGACACTCCAAAGCGAGGGGGGGGGGGTAAATTATGAAAAACGAGAAGAGGTTCTGTCAAAGCTCTCTAGTCGCTTCTATCGGTGTAGGTCATAATTAAACGCCTTCGAGGCTGTCTTTCCACAAGTCCCAGAGCACCTTGAGGGTCTTCAACACAGGGCTGCGTTGAAGAATGAAGGGCTTAAAGCGAGAATCAGGGTTTAAATGCTAGAATCTCGAGCACAGCAGACACAATTCAAGTTTATCGTGAAGGAGCGGTGGTGATCTGAAAACATTTAAATTCACGTCGACGTCGGGCAAGCTTGAACTTCAGCTGCGGGGCTGCTATACAATACAATTTATCCGAACGGACGAAATATTGCTATCACACTTTAATACATGAATACATGTCTAAGCAAGTAACATCACAGCGCGGATAGTATCAAGTGTACAAATCGTGCCTCGTCGCAGACCCCGATGCAGCAATTGTATTTTAATTTGGTCACATGTGAATTTCCATTTTCATCAAGTTTTGGCCGCATGATTGACCACTTAAGTACTCTATGGCCTTTCGAAAATAAACTCAAGCTGTAAGTATGGGCTTGGGACATGGGCAAGAAGTTCTGATAACAACAACGCTCCTAGCAACTTGAAAGGAGCCCTCGGGTCAAGGCCGTTTTGGTCATACATCGCAGTATTCAGTCTGAGGATGGTGTTCAGAGTATTGATCTTCGCCATGTAAAGGAACCTTGCAGTCTCTGAAGAGTTGAGGCTTCCGCCATTACCATGGAGAATTGTTTGTTACCTAGGTACTTGCCAAGGACAGGACGAGATCAGCAGTCAAAGCGAGGAGGTACTATAATAAGGTGAGGTCTGGCCTTTTGATATTCTGATGTCGCTTAGAGCTTTGTCAATTAAAGAGCGTGCGGAGCTTCCATACTTGCCATCTAACACCTGTAGACCCCCATCGACAGCATGTGTGAATTCAGCCCTTCCAGATGACTCCCCGCAGCACTCTCGATGTTCATCAGTCCGAAGCCAGAGCTGCAAAGACACAGTGTGCAAGTTTTTACAATGTTTGCTGGTTTGATAGCACTTGAGCTATGAGGCTAATACGGTGTGATGCCAACCCCTTCGAAGTAGCCTCCACCTGTTTGAAGAATTGCGTGTACTGGGTTTAGCACGCAAGTACTGTCGGAATTCATGCGTCCCAAGTTGTTTCGACCTTGGAAGATTCTCTATAACAACTACCATATAATGTTAGAACTACAAGGCTCCTCGTTGACCCCGATTTGTGGACTTATGAGCAGGTTCCGTCCTGACTGAGGCTGTTGACTGGTTGATCGCCCTACAGCGCGGCGGCTGTGGCTACTTTCACGAACTGCGACTGCTCAGAGATGGTGTTTTCGAGTCCACTTCTGACATGCGCCAACGTCACAGGTATATTCATCGACGGCGTGTCATCCTTCGACCACCGGGTTCTGCCACAAACTACGACGAAATACACTTAACCCTCTAAACTACGAGCTTGCTCTGTTCCTCCGTGTCACGAGAATGAGAAGAACGATGGGCCGTTTCTAGCCGAACATCTGAGATGTTCGCACGAGCTTGTATCAGACACCCTCGCCAGAGCCGCCACGAGACATTCTAAAGTTCCAGGCGGTCATAAGCCCTTCTCCAGCAGTACAAAAAGGGGAATCCCGATGTCATCCCACCCACTGGGAAAGGGAGGCCCCCCACGGTTCATCTCCCGGGCCATGTCTCCACTCCCACGACTACATGCCCTATGTAACCTCCCCTGACCTTTCTCTGCGCCCGCTCGGTGTAGTGACCTCGCCCGAGAGGTACAGGTACATAGGCCACCGCGAGACACCTCGCGGCAAGCATCAACCAGTTGTAACCTCATAGGCAACTATCACACAGCGCTCCGTTCCCGGCAGGCTGCATGGACGGCGCGTCCACGTGAGGAGAGGGGTCGTCATGCCTCGCTCGCTCGCTCTACCGGGGTCTCCAGGGCAAACCTTGATCGCCCTCGGGCTAATGCAGCCTTATCTGATTCTGTGTTCCCACAGTCGCGGCGAGAAAGCGTGGGGGGGAGGGCATAAGGGGGTTGCAGTTAGGTTAGGCTTGACCCGGCCGGCAGTGCGGGTGCGGCGCGTAAACGGGTTGAATGCATGGATCCTATCCTCCGAACGGTCAACGTGGATCGGCGATGCGGCTCCCGGCGGGCGTGGGATCTATGGCTGTCGATGGTGCATGCATAGATGCATGAGGTGCAAGTTGAGAACATTTGAACGTTGCCTGCCCCGGTGCGTTACCCTTTGCTGAGCCGGGTCGGCAGCGGAGGCATGGGGGTGAAAATGCAACTGTATAGGTCGTGAAGTATACCTAGAATATCAAATCCCGAGCACGGGGGAGCCGTCGGTGGCGACACGTGGTCGGCAATGGGCGCCGCAATCCCATGCCATCAGATGGGTGGTGGTCTGTGTATCATCATCATCATCATCATCATCATCACCATCATCGTCATCTAGCAATCACCGACACGCCCACTAGTGGGAGATAGGGAGGAACGCCACAGCGTTGAGGCAGGCAACGGCAGGGCGGTGAAGACGTCGCGTCGTCGACGACGTGGCATGTGCAGAAGATGGGTGAATGGCGAGCTCTACGTAGAGCGTATACGTCAGGCAGTCGGAGAAGAACCTCCGCGGTGAGAAGGCGACCATCGCCTCACCTCAAGAAGACCAGGGGGTGGCAACGAAGTAGGAATTAAGGTTTGAACCCTGCAGCCGGCACGGCGAGTGAGAGAGTTCGTCCCTGGGGGCAGGCCGGCATGGCCTTCGCAGAGGGGAAGCGAGTCAGGCCGCTGCGGCGGTGATCGTCGCCACGCTGAGTCGAGATGGCAGGCGGTTCTGACGCCGGGCGTTTTGTTGTAGAGAAAGTCTATATTGTCGCTCGGTTCATGTGTGTGTGATTTCTGAACTCATAATGACGTTGAGGCGGGTTGTTCTGGAAGGTCTTTGTGCGTCTGTGAAGAGTCATTGCCGCAGCCGAAGAGGTAAAAGTCGACGACGAGTTTGTATTTTGACACGAGTTACATGTGCGCGCGAGCCCCCTTTCGCGAGCGGATAAGTATGCGTGGTCTTACTCCAGGGGTCAGGAAGACGACAATCAAACGCAGCAACTGTGCCGGCTCGATGCCAACGGGTTTGATACTCAGTAGTCTGGCGGCAAACAGCCCATATTGATCAATATCAACAGCTATAGGGGATATTGAACCTGAAGATCGTTGAGCGGTGGTGGTCCGGCCCCTGTAGCCCGCGGCTATTCGCCCCCAAAGCCAGTACGTACCCAGTGCATACAATCGAGCGAGCGGGCCGGCCGCTCGCCTACTCGGCTCGCCTCGCTTCGGCGGAAAGCAGGACATCAGTGCAGGCGGGCAGCACCTCACCTCAAGCCACAAAACGTGGGAGGAATAAGTACCGGGCGGAGAGAGTGCCGGCCCAGGCATCGAGCCTCAGGAACGGGTGATCTAGGGCCAGCTGCGAGAGGTGGGGTCGGACTGAAAAGGTTGTTCGCTTCCTCCAGATAAGGTACCTTAGTACGAAAGTAACGTGGCCCAACCTGTACAGAAATTTGATGGATGGATGGATGTATCACAGCCAGCCGAGCTCAGGAGTCTGTCAGTATCAGAGGCCTCACCCCGCACCATCACACCCTCTTTTGGCCGCCGGGCTTTGTTCGACAGGAGCACAAGAACCTTGGGCAGGTGATCATAACACCCGGGCATGTGAAAGGGGGATGGGTAGCTTGGCCGCCTTCAAGCGGCGGCCGCAGCGGGATGGGGAAATATTCGAGAGCGATATGGGATTTTTTTTTGATTTATCATTCCTCGAGGTCCCGTGATGTTTCTTGGGCGGGTTAGTGTGACGGCAAGCTAAGTACTACCTGCCACGGTAGTAATCTTCGTGATGGCGGTGCGCTGGTATTGGTGGGAGAAGACCCGGGTCTCAGCCTCTTATTGTCTTTGGCGGAAGTCCTTCTTGTCTCCTAGGAGAGAAGCTTATGCATGAGCCGGCGCATTTGGCAGCTTTCTCACCTAGTGTAGTCGTTTAGGTTTCCCGCGATGGATGGTTTCACGGAGGCTTGGTCTTGGTTCTGAGGAAGCACGACATTATTCGCGGAAAGATAATTACATAGGTATTAGGGCGTGTCAAAGGGACGCGCGGGCTTGCATCTTCCGCGAAGGCCCAGCCAACAATGCGCCGAAACGGCTGTTCGGGCCCCGGCAACCTTGGCACACTCGGCTGGTTGTGGTGGTCCAGCACTGACAGCACGGAATCTAGATCAGTGGGTTCCCGGCCTGCCCGTCGTGCGCTCATGCAGCCCCGTGGTTCATCCTCCACCCTGCAGGCACGAGATGCAAGGCCATGGGGTTGTGAATGAGTAAGTAAGTATGGAGTAGTGTCTGGATACTCCGTACCTACGGACTACACTACACTAGACACGTATCATACATATGTACTCCGTAGGGGCCACAGACACCTCCCCCCCCCCCCTTCTCCATTCAGCCCCCAAGGGGTCCAGCCCCGACTCAGCAGGGCTGGCAGGATAGAGTTTGGCGACATCGATTTGCCTCGCTGCGTGCTGCTGCACCGGCGATCCTCTGCGTGTCAGCATGCTGCTTGTGGCCCTGGGAGGGGACGCTAAAAAGGATTCTAGAAGGAATTTCGAAGCGGTGTGCAGCCGAGCGAGTTTGAGTTGGTGCCGAGCGTGAGAACAAAGCCTGAGCGCGAAGGCGCAACTCTAGAATGCCTAGTACGCCAATGTGGCCAGGCCGGCAGGCCGGTGGGAATGTCGAGGTTGCCCCGAAGCATCACCGACCTCTATCTGTCTTTCTTTCTTTCTGTCTGTCATGTTTTCCCTTGGCGGCGGCGGCGGCGGCGAGAGAATGGAATTGAGGCATGAAAGATGCCCGATGGTTCGCGGGCTGCAGCTGACCTGAGTCACGAGGGACCCTTTTTGTTGCTCGATCAACACGGGATCGTAGTGAGCCGGGGAAGAGGTAGCCCAGCAAACTATCCTCCATTGTGTTTACTATGTGCGACATGTCCAACGATCGGGCCTGAATAGCTCGCGACGATTGCTGCGCGGAACACCGCTTTGGGAAGATGGGGGAGCTACACCGCGACCCTGCTGACTGGAGAGGGCTGGTGGAGGTCAGCCCCTCACTGATCCGCATCCCTGCGTCCGATCGCGACTTGTTGCCGTGGCCAGCTCACTTCTCACATATCACATCGGTCCCAGACTTTGACGGAGTTGGGTAGGTAGGTAGTGTAGCTAGAGGTTTGAAGGGTTGGTACCGTGATACAAAGAGTAAGCCACGTCTACTCGACCGTACCCAACTCTGGGAGCCCCGGGAGGCTTATGATGGCGCGCGCTGTCTCTCTCTCTCTTTCTGACTGTGCCCGGCCGGGCTAGAGCGAGACGTCGGGTGTGGTTATACAGCATTTAGGCAGTGACGGCAGTAGGCGACCATGACTTGGGAAGCGGAGTGAACGGCCGTTTGAAATCTGACGTGAGGAAATAAAATTCCAACGGGATCCGATGTCCGAGCAATAGCCAGGGAGTCAGCCCTACATCATTGATGTGTGTGGATGCACCAAATAAGCTCTTGTGTACTTGTACATGGTACCGATCTTACCGGACCGGAGCAGGGGTGTCTAAGTTGAGGCTCTTTCACACAGTATGGGATGGGGGTTCGGAAGGGAGAAACAAGGACAAGACGCCGGTAGGAGCACCATGGAACCACGTGGGAGAGTCATTACCCTACCTCAGGTACTAAGTAGGTGTTTATTAGTGCATACAGTTCGGAGTAAGCGGGGGTTTTGGATCTGACTTAGTATCTCATCTCATCTCATCTCACCACCATCTCACCATCATCTCATACCATCTGTCCTGGTACTTCAAGACGGCCTAGACTTCTGTCGAACTGACTGGGAACTATGCATGTGTATCTGGGCGCGCCGTCTTGGGAAAGGCAATGAATGAATGCTGCCGCTCTCGTCAGCCCGATCCGTGTCAGCCACACCGACAAGAGCTTTACGGCAGCCAAAACAGGAACCCAAAAGTCGGCAGCTGTCCGGCTGATCTCTGCAAAGTGTATTCTCGAGATTTGCTTTCTGAGCGCGTGTCGACTAAGTCGACCAAACCAGGGGTCATGGAATGCATCTCGTGCTCATATTTGTCTCGTGGACAGCACCTCTATTCTACGGACACTATGTACTACTCATGAAATGCCGCACGGCTGAATCGGAGGCTAACCCAGCTGGACGGGTGAATCACCCTGCAGTTTCAGGTCGGCCTCGCTGTTGGTGCCCCGCCAAGCCGATGCCCAGATACCCCAGATTCACACCGAGGGAAAAGACGGGAGCTTACTCCGTACTTACCTAGGTAGGTACTTATTAGACCCAGGCCTTACGACGTGACAATGCTCGGCCGAGAGGCTCGACCGGTGGCAGCGGCATTTCAGTGTTCGCGGAGAAGTAGTTTGCGAATAATGGTAGACTACCTGAACATCCAGGTATCGATACAGCTTGTAACAAGGCTATTTATTTCCAGCTGCGACCAGGGCTCAGCTGTCGTTGGGCACAGGTGGCTGAGCTGAGCGTCGACAAACAAGGCAATCTGGGCTAGGCTGAGCAATGTTGTCCAACGCCAATACTACAGTACCTCCGTACCATTTCGTTGCGATCCCGATCAAGCTGCGAGTGCACAATATGCGAAGCCTATCCAGAGTCAGGCATCAGGGGCGGTCTGCAAATTGATCCCCCTGCCGCCCACGATAGGTACTCAGGGTGGACACGACACACCTAGGTAGGCAGAGAAAAGGAGGACGCTAGGTACTGCAGACAAAGCACCACACACCTGCTGGCACACCTGTAGACCGTACCCCGTCCACGTCGCCATCGCCATGTTCACCGTCTGCCACGCCGTCTGTGGATCACGTCCGCGTCACATGCTTCCGAATCGGATGTGCATCGGAATCGAGATCATCACAGCTTATTTCTTTTATTTTTTTTGCCCTTGCCGGAGGAACCCACTCGAATCAGACCAACCCCACATGGCTTTCAGAAATGAGGCTTCACGACAGCCGACCCCTCCCCCACAGAGGTCTGCTGGGAACACCAGAAAGAGCGGGATCAAGATCAAAGATGAGGCGGAAGCAGTCGGAGGCCGACCAGAAATGTCGTCACCGGTGTCAGGGCAAGAAAAGCAAAATGCAAGGACGTGCGGGGGGCGCATGGATAGGTTGGCATTAATAAAACTCTGTACACTAAACTTACAGACGAAAAGGGTAGCGTGGAATATGCTAAGAGCACGTAGAATTCGCACCCATCTGCGGTAAGCCCAGCACGTCTAATCTGTACAAGCAAAAAAAGGCACCGTTCATTCAGCCCCCCAGTAATAGCCCCGCCACGCCACACCGCCGCCTCGGGAGTCTAGAGGTAGCGGTTGCGTTGTCGATCTTGCATATTTGCCCAGGGTAGGTACCAAAGATGGCGACAACCTGGATGATCTCTCTCGAATCACCTCATCTAGTCGCCTAATGTGTCTGCGATCTGCTGTTGGCACCTTTAGGACTACAGTATTTTACCAGACCCGGTGTTCTTTTAGCTGCCGCCTCCTGTTCGATGTTTGCTCCCAGGCTCCTCAGGCGTTTAGGCGTACAGGCGTACCGAGGTATAGCCTGCCATCGAGGGCTAGACTACCTGGCTGTGAATTCATTAATTAGAGACTGATCGTTGCCTCCAATGGAAAGGGCTGACGGCTGCGAAGCCGTCAGCGCTGTTTCTGATTGGGTCATGATCACCTTCACATGATGTTTCGGTTGCTGCTCTTGGCCTGAGGTTGAGATTGCCATGGACTCTGTTCGCGACCCGAATGCCGGCAGGCTCTTTTCTATCAGTTTCTGGCAGACGAGGTGACAAGGTAAACGAGGTCCTTTAAGACAGGCCTCCCACGCCACTAGAAGAGAGAACGCGATCCGATGCAGGTGTACAAGGAAAGATCGCACGGCAGAATCCGATCTGTAAAATAGCGGAATCTGGGGAAACGCTGCCCAAGGCAAAACCCGTGGCAAGGCAAAGGGGAGGGAGGCAGCGCCCCCTGCCGAGAAACCCGGCGGCGAAAAAAAAAAAGGTTTTGCCTCGGCTGCCCTGGCCTGCCTGGCCTGCCTGTCAACTCTATGTGGACACTAATGTCCTTCGTGTTCCCGGGGTCTTTGACCACTGGGCGGTTACGTAGCGTGTCCTGACAGCGTCATCGTTGCCTCAAAAACCAAGTACTTTGCAACTTCTTGTACCCCCGACCGTTTCCCACCTGTGTGACCGAATGCGTGATGGCCTCACATCCGACAGGTCCGAGTCAGGAGCAAAGAATCAGGGCATCATTGTCTATCTTCCTCTTCCAATCTACAGGGATGAGCAGCAAGCCGTATACCACACACATGTTCTAAGTTGTTCGGTCCACCCGGTTGGTCGATGACGAGTTTGACCGCGAAGAGTGACTTGTGCTCTGGATTCGCCTCACGAGCATAGCAAACCTGCACTAGACGGACCTCGGGAAATACCTATCATAACCATTTAGCGAGAGGCGTAACATGCCACAGCCCATCAATTAGTTTTCCGCATATTTGCATGCTGGCGAGTCCTAGGACTTGAGGCCATCACCGATCTGTCATAGTTACATTACACATCTATTCTATCAGGTATCTATACCAAACCATCTTGCAAACATTTGAACCCAACGGTTGCGCCGGCATCTTTGCCTCACACACACCTCTGTCCACTTTTTATTCGGGCCGGCATCTTTAGGTGCAAGATAGGAAGCAAAAAGCAAAAACCAAGCGATCTCCGACACCTGCAGGGACGACGCGACTCGCGCCTGAGAAGGCTACTTCAACCGATCGTTCAGTGACGCCTTCTAAAGTTGTACCGTAACATCTCTGCCACCCAACCTCGC
>MAVT02001098.1:0-16341 GCA_001702395.2 Diaporthe helianthi | reverse complement strand
TTTACTATACTATTTAATTTTTAGGCCTCTTATAAGTATAACTAATCCCTTTAAAAAGCATATAAAGCTTTATAAAAAGCCTTAGAAAAGGTTATAATAATATAGTACTTATATACTACTAGAAATTATAAATTAAAAGATTTATTATTATAGTCTTTTAACTAAATATATAGAGCGATTAGCTTATAGTATACTCTTATTATAATATATATATTAAAAACAAGATTACTTAATTAAAGTATATTTTTAATATATATATAGTTAATTAATAAGTAATATTATTTTAAAACTAAAGTTTAAGTATTTTTATTTTTTAAAAAAATATAGTTATTTAATTTTTATATAATTATATAAAACCTTTTACTATATACTATATAGCTATATATATATAATTATATAATGTATAATAAACTATTATAACTCTACTTTCTAGAGTTATATTTAGAACTAGTATAGTTTAAGAACTTAACAACTACCTAGGATCGTTAACCTACCCTCTAGGACTTTGCGCCTAGCTTTTAGTACCTTCCCTAGTGCAGTTAGCTAGTGTAGTTCTAGTTCCTGTCCGCAGCAACGCTGGGGCACGCCTGTGACCTGCTATATGATATCAGTCAGAACGACTCGTCTGGAACGTTATCAGCGTTGAAACACCCCCCCTCCCCACGAACTCTTGGTCTATTCCAGATTCTCTTCACCATGACTTGACAAGGCAGTTCTATAAGGAAGAAGCGGCAAGCCTCCCTCCCACACTGCTGGTTCGTACCTGTACATGTTGCAAGCGAGACACCATGGGCAATAGCTCCAGTCGGGTCACGGCCCAGGACAAGTGAGGCAGCCCCAGCGCCCGAGAGAATCCATGGATCGATCCTGCGAGCATCTCCCTCTCCGGATCACATGCGCTCCCAGTCGCACAAGTACATAGGCTAATCGAGACGATTTCCCCCTCGCAAAGGGCAATCCTTGACCTCAAAAACCAGCGCGACAAGCTGCACCAGTACCAGCGGCGCATAACCGTCCTCACCGACCGCGAGACCGAGATCGCGAAGCAGATGCTGGCCAAGGGCGACAAGAAGCGTGCCCTGCTCGCCCTGCGCCGCAAGAAGTACCAACAGTCGCTGCTCGCCCAGACGGACGGCCAGCTGGAGCAGCTTGAGAAGCTGACGGCCAACGTCGAGTTTGCGCAGATACAAAAGGACGTCGTCTTCGGCCTGCAACAGGGCACCAAGGTTCTCAAGCAGATACACGCCGAGATGGGCGGAATAGAGCATGTCGAGAAGCTGATGGGCGAGACGGCTGATGCGATCGCATATCAGAATGTGAGTTTGCTTGCAATTATCAGATGGGTTCCCTTCAGGAGCCTCTGGTCCATTGCACCACCCAAACTCCGACGAGACGATTTCAGGTGCTGATCAGCCGATTCAACACCGCAGGAGGTCAGCGAGATGCTCGGGGGTAAGATATCAAATCAGGACGAGGATGAGGTCGAGGAAGAGCTGGCGGCTATGGAGGCAGAATTAGGGCAGGCGGCGCCGCTGCCCAACGTTCCAGATACCGTACTCCCAGCCCATGAGATCGTGTCTGATCCACAGCCTGCGAGTATGAAACAGAAGCAACCTGAACGGCAAGCCATGCTTGTATCATGAGGACTAATGGTCTGCGGCACGAGCCCTTCCTGCGCCCTCCGAGGTGCGCTGGCGCAGTAATCATAGACGTCATTACATGTGCCATTGCAAGCTCTTGCGTTGAGTGGATGGGATATCACTGAACACATGAAGAAGCTTTAGTGACAGCTAGACGCATGCATATGTTTCCCCCATGGGAGTATCCGTGTCTACGTCGTATTTCACAATATGAATCAATATTGAAAGCAAAGGCCATGCCCGCCTGATGTAGTAACGTGGATCTCGTGACTGTTTGGCTTCTACGAGGTGCCCCGACTTCATATTTGATTCCTCTGATGCGGATTGATGCATAACAACTTGACAAATTGCCTTCCGAAACATGTCTAGTATGCCTTCCGCTTGGTTGGTGCCAAATACTCTACCAGAACGCCATGCTATGCACGCCAAGACAGTGAGCCGACTGATCAAGCCGGCTCGGCCACACAACTTTTCATTGACCCCTTTGACAATGAAAGCTGCAACCTATAGCCGCAAGAAATCTCCCACCACCAACTCAATATTCCTCACTCTTTTGCTATTCATGCGCTCATATGCAGACTCTCACAGAAACATTTCCGTTCGTATCATTGGCGAATAGGGACAACATCTCGATTCGGGACTGGCCGCTCATACAGATACTTAACCTCAGAGGAGCCAGTCCGCGCATGTTGATTTCGTGGCAACGTCTCGCGATAAGCATGGCTGTACAATTTTGTTAGTAAAGACGACACCTTTCATACAAGATATTGACTCGCCCTCTGTGGTGATAATCCGCAGCGTCTTGTTGAATAGAGTTTGTTTCGTGGGGACGAACTGGAGTACCCTGGTAAGGCGTCGTCGTTGGACGAATAGGGCCATATGAACCTGGCCGGGTGAATGCATTCGTTTGCCGGAAACCTGGAGATGGTGCACGGTGGGATTCCCGGGGATGTGGCTGCGCCGAGCTCGACATGAGGACTTCGTCTTGTCCCCTGTAACGGGAAGCGCTGGCTTCTCCATAAGCAATGCGACGAAGTTCATTGTTTTCAAGTCTCACGGAAGGCAAGTTGCGCCCCGTATACTGATCCATACGGGGTGGGCTCAAATCCCGCGTCCGCACCGGATCTGTTTCCCAGGATACTGGAGGGGGGGCTTCTCTGTGTACCCTGAAGACCCGTTTCGAGCTTACAACAGGAGCCTCGAGTGAGCGACGATTCTCCTCTATAATAGGTTCTCGTACGCGGTAGACCTTTCTTGCATGCTCAGGCGCTGCGCCTGCTGTGTTTGCTGGTGGTCCGTGATAATGGTCGCGTTGCGACGCGAACTGCTCACCAACTCGCAAAGTTATTGTTGGTTTCAGTCGGTCACTGACGCCAGAAGCCTGGTCATACTGAGAGTACCCTCTGTTATCTGGCATAGGTGGCGGGTGCGAAAAGAAGACATTGCGTCCAGGGGGCACTTGCTCCGGAGCTCTTGGTTCTCCACGAATTACCTGACGCACGAACAGAGGCCTGTCTGGTCCCGAGCGAGGAGAAACGGGCTCGATAGACGGGACAAGATAATCCTTCAGCTCTTCGTGAAAAGGTCTTTGTAGAGCAGCACCGGAATGCAGATGTGAACCAACTGGCACACGGGTGATACGTCTGCCCACAATCATCGCTTCTGGAGGCACAGAATGAGAAACCGCGTGTGGTGCAGACTGAGGACCATGATGGCTGGGCATGTGTCGCTGGGGTTCAAGGTTAGCAACCGGCATGCGGTCCTCTGGACGGGTTGGTTGACCCTGATCTTGTCCACGATGGAAATTCGACTGAGTCAAAGTCATGTATGAGTTTGATCTTAGCAACGTTGACATGTCCAACTCAGGGAGCGAAGCGACCTGTGACGAGGCAGCTCTGGGCCCAGGCGAGATAATCTCAAGCGAGGGAAGCCGCCGGGAGCCCTGGCTGGGTATCCTGTCCATAGGTGCTTCATGTCCGACTGTACCAGTATGATGGGTATGGCGGTTGCGATTCACGGCTTCTTCCCAGCGCTTGGCCACCGCCTCGTACCTCTTGAAGCCACGGTTAATCTTCTTAGGTCTTTGCGGATTGGCGCGCTGGGTAGCATTGTTTGCAGCAACTGATGAGACTGGAGGTCTTGGGGAGAGCATCCTGCTCGATCCCGTCCGTATCGAATATCTGTGGCTGGGCGGAGAGTTACCACCTCTCGAAGACACTGTAAACCCGCGCAGGGGGTCCACCGCCGTATTGATTCGCACAAAATCCTCATCGCTGGACTCATCGTCCTCCGAATCTTCGTCTGAATCGTCTGACAAGACTATTACCTCGCGCAAAATCTCGTCGAACTGATCCCGTCCGGTCTCTTCATCCCCTCGCCACTTGACGAGGAAATCTAAACAATGCTGCTCAACGACTTTTCTGGCGGTCTGGTAGTCAGCCTCTCTCAGAAGCTGATCATATCGGGTATGATTGTGTCGAATGTGTGCTAATACGGCAAGCTGCACGCGTCGAGATAAAGGCAATGTCTTCACCATGCCCACAACTGGCTGTCCTTGGAAGGTCCCACCCTAGGTACCATGGCACGTTAGAGTCAATTCAAGTTTGACAGAGCATCACATGCTGACCAGCTTGAAGGCATGCTCGATTATCATCTGCCTGTCGGTATTCGGTATTCGTGGGAATAGATCCCTTAGAGCAGCATCGGCTTGCGCGTTGTATTCCTCCTGGGTGTCAGGAATGGGCTCTGGCCCCCCCGAGTTCGAAGCAGCCGAGGCATCCTCCTCGCCGATCTGAGCACGCGCCTCTTCGACAATGGTGCGCCTGATGTGGTGGCCAGTGCGGCTCATCTGAAGTGCGAGTTTGTTTGCGTTGGCATCTTTTGCCGTCTGAGAAAGCGCTCGGCCGTTAAAAGACAGGTCCTGCAAGTGATGAGTACAACTGCTGGGCTTGACATACACACACAATGAAAATCATCGCATCTCGCTCCCGTGAGAGCTCCTTGCATGCTTGGGTGAGCTCGGGGTTCCCAATGGGCACGAATTCGAATCCGGGAGGAGGGATCTTGTCAGTTGTAATCTGCTTGGAGTGAGTTGCGCATTCAAAAGAAGGGAAGGGCCATGGTGTCGTATACCTTGAACTCGAGCTTCTTGTCCTTTTTGTCATGGTTCTCAAAAACCTGGAAGTAAGACTTGTGTTTGGATGAAATGTTCTTCTCTGGGAGGGCAACCAGGTCTGTTCGGACGGGTGCCGTCCAGGCGCTGTTGTCCCTCCCGGTCCTCTGGTGCCTTTCTTTCGCTGTCTTACCGGCGGTCGCGGCCGCCAGCGTTGTTTTCTTCTCCCTCCCCATGGCGAATGAGTCCTCATGAGCTTACCATGACGGTATACAATGTGGAAACGGGATATTGACCACGGTACTAGAGGGATGGAGATCGACTTTGAACGGCCGAGAAGAGAGAAGATCACGAGCAAGCGAACAGTGTTTGAGGATGCTCTAGGCGAGACTCAAAAAGCACCAAACAGTCGCTTGGTCGCTGCCCTTATGCGCAAAGGTTCAACAAGCGCGGCTTGCTGAACCAGGGAAGCCCAAGAGCAGGACGGGAGTGAAGAGAAGGAAAGGTAGGGAAGGTGGGCTGCCCAGTCTGCGGGCGGGAAAGCCTCGCCGACCACAACTCCAAGGAGCTGCGAGAAGTGGCAGATGAGGCAAGCAGAGAAGTACGCGCAGGAACACAGGAGCGCACAGTCACTAGGTTCGGGCAACAGTTACGGCTGTCGTGTGCGAGGCCTGGTGAAGAAAGGCACCGTTTTTCAAGGTGTTAGAAGGAAGCCTGGTAGAAGGTGACGAGTGACGAGTGACGAGTGATGCGCCCGCCATTCAAGGAGTCGAAGTGGGAAGCGGGTCGGGCGGGTCAGGCTTTAACGCTAACTTAAAATGTTCTGCTTTGCTTGCGCCCGGCTACTTAAGTAGGTATGTACTTATACCGTAGTACGGAGTACCCGCGGTAGGGGTTAATAGGGGTGGGGTACTTATAGGTTAAAAGTAGTATATAAGCTACACAACTATATTTACACGCAAATTACTTAATAACTACTAGTTTAAAAGTAAAGTTAATATAATATTTAAGCTTAAAGGGATTAAAAGTATATATAGTATTTTTTAATATTAATTATATAAAAATTAATTAAATTAAAGTATTTTATCTTTTAAGTATTATCTTTCCTTATATTATACTATTCTTTCTACTTTAAAGAGTACTCCTTTAGTAATAAAAGAATAAAGTTAAAGTATTAAACTATTTAATTACTTTTAGTTATAATTAATATATTACTTCTTACTTACCTACTAGTTTTTATATTATAGTTTATATTTATAATAAATATATTACCTTTAACTTAATATTTAGTTTTAAATTAGTTAGTAGTACTTATTTATATCTTTTTCTAATCTAAATTAATTATAATTATATTAAATAGCTAATATTTATAATATACTAGCTAAGTAGCTATATATAGCTAATTAATCTTTCTAAATTTATACTTCTTCTTATTATGCTAAGTAATAGGCTATAATTAATTATTACTCTAGTACTACGGTAAAATTTAGCGTAAGTTAGAGAGAATTTTAACTAATTTATCCCCTAATAACCCCTACCGCGCGTGCAAGGAGATAAAAAGACCCTTTCCGGTGGCCACCCTCGGTGGGCCCAAGTTGGTGTGCCAGGGTACAACCCTAGACTCCTGCTGCACATGTCTCGAACAACCACTGATGCCTCCATCTCGCCTCACTACACTTCAAACCGGCGTGCTGGTGACTTAGGCCCCAAAAGCCCACAGCTCCGGCCGAAGTCATCATGGCAGAGTCTGAGCTTGGTGCATCCTTTATCCCAGCGCTTCACAAGCCGTCTGCTCTCTTGCCCATAGCGAAACACCGACAGAGCCTTCTCTACCTTGTCGAATCTCGCCAGGTCACCATTGTCGTTGGCCACACGGGCAGCGGGAAGAGTACGCAGATTCCTCAGTTCCTCGAGAAGGCTGGCTGGTGCGCCAATGGAAAAGTCATTGCCGTCACACAGGTGAGCTCATACCTTTGTTCTGCTTCACATGAGCTTTGCTCGGGTGTCAGTTACGCGGCCACCAGTATTTCTTTCCCAGCCGCTTATGGGACAACTTCCTGTGGGACAACACACGAGGATCTAGCAAGCCGCATGGAATCTTTGATGGCGTAATACAACTTTTGAAGGTGTGCCGGTGTTGTGGCAATAGTTGTATATGACATAGCTTGCTGACCAGACACCCTAGCCTCGACGTGTAGCTGCAACGACTGTGGCTGTCAGGGTAGCTGAGGAGACGAGCAGTGAGTTGGGCAAAGAAGTGGGGTTCTCTATCCGTTTTGAAAACCTAGCCTCGTCTGCGACACGCATCAAATTCATAACCGATGGCATGCTCATTCGGGAGGCCCTCGTTGATCCTCTTTTGTCTCGCTACTCTGTCATCATGGTCGACGAGGCTCACGAGCGGTCCATCTCTACTGATTTCCTTCTTGGCTTGCTCAAAAAAATCCTCAAACGACGACCAGAATTGAGAATCATAATAAGCAGTGCCACTCTTCAAGCTGAAGAGTTTCTCGATTTTTTCACCAGGCGCGGCGAGATGCACGCTTCGGCTGACTCCCAGGTTACTGGCTCAATCATCAGCATCGAGGGTCGGACGTATCCCATTGACATACTCTACCTGGAATCCCCCGCTGAGAATTATGTTGAAAAAGCCATCAGCACAGTGTTCGAAATCCACGCCAAAGAGCCGAAAGGTGACATCCTTGTCTTCCTGACAGGAAGAGACGAGATTGAGTCTGCAGTCAACGCAGTTGCGGAGCGTTCTGCTCAATCAGACCCGACATCGCAAACCTTGCTGCCCCTCCCACTTTATGCTGGGCTCTCGACAGAACAGCAAATGTACGTCTTTGAGCAGGCACCAGACAATACGAGAAAGGTCATCTTCTCGACGAACATTGCCGAAGCGTCGGTTACGATTGACGGCATCACATATGTTGTAGACTGTGGATTCGTCAAGGCAAGGGCCTACAACCCCAAATCTGGCATTGAGACTTTGACAGCCATCTCGACATCTAAGGCAGCAGCTGCTCAGAGAGCAGGCCGAGCAGGGCGTACTAGGCCGGGAAAGTGTTTCCGACTGTATAAGGAAGAGACGTACGCGAATCTGCCCGATGCCAATGTACCAGAAATTCAAAGGTCAAACCTTGCGCCGTTTATACTACAACTTGGTGCTCTCGGAATCACCAACTTCGTGCGCTTTGACTTTATGTCACCACCCCCGGCCGAGTTGATGTCCCGGGCGCTCGAGCTACTTTACTCGCTTGGTGCCTTGGACGAATATTGCAAGCTGACGAGGCCGCTGGGCGTACGCATGGCAGAACTGGCAGTAGAGCCAATGATGGCCAAAGCCTTGCTTTCTGCTGATTCGTTTGGATGCGTCAGCGAAATACTAACCATAGCAGCGATGACGAGCGTTGGGGGGAACGTGTGGGTTCAAAGTGATGCTGACCGACAGAGGGAGCTAGAAAGCTCGAGGCGGAAATTCGCAGCTGAGGAAGGCGACCATCTCACTCTTCTCAACGTATACCAAGCTTTTGTGAGCACGGGGCGAAAGGAGGGCCGTTTCTGTCATGACAACAACCTCAACTTCAAGACCATGACCCGGGTAGTCAGCATAAGGGGACAGCTGAAGCGATATCTTGAACGATTTGGCATCAATTCGGAAGAGTCACTTGGCGTCAAGCACACCTCGAATAATGAAGTAGAGAGGAAGGGAGAGCAAATAAGACGCTGCCTGACGACGGGGTATTTCTCTCAGGCGGCGAGAATGGAACCGGATGGCACGTTTCGCACAATCGACGGCGGAATAGTTTTCCATGCCCATCCAAGCAGCATCATGTTTAATCGAAAGGCTGATTGGGTAATTTTTCATGAAGTCATGGAGACGGCCAACAAAACGTACATCCGAGATATCTGCAGGGTCGAGAAGGGCTGGCTGCTTGAGTACGCACCTAATTTCTACCAGCTCAAGAAGTGATTTAGCGTACCACAAACAGATTCATCAGCCCAATCTACAAACTGCCACAAGCTCTGCTCAGGTGATTGCTGAGCAGTTAATGTATGTACCTAGGTAGTCAACCAAGTAGTTGTTGATAAGTATCTAAGCGTCTAGTAGGACAGTTACGTATATGTACACATACCTTTCAACGGACGACCGCTACACCTTAAAAGATAATAATAGCTAAACTACTTCTTAGACATCTATATCTTCACGTAATTAAAATTTATAGGGTAGCATTATAACGTAAAGAGATTATTCTCTAGAAAATTTGAAAGGTATCTTATAAGTAAGGAAGTTAAAAAAGTTAAACTATAAGAGGGTACCCTTTAGAAGGTTATACTATAAGACAAGTATTATAGAAGAGGTTAACGGATTATCTTTTAAGGGGCTATAAGGTAGTAGTAGTCTTCTAGGAAGGTGTCCTAGAGGAGGGTATCCTATAAGAGGTATCCCTACTGAAGAATATACCATATCTAGGTACCTAGGTAGGATGAGGTTGTGATACAAGAGGCTGCGTTGTGGGAGATTAGGGGAGCTAGAGTTAGCGCGGCTGCCTAGCTGGTATTCCGACTAGAGACCGTTAACGTTCAAATGAATCAATGGGACAATCTCCTACGGGGAAACCTTCTACGAAACAGTGTCCTGGAGGAGAATCCCCCTATTAGACGGCCTGCTGTAGGAGACGGGCAGACTCGGTGTAGGACATCCTCCTGTGAGAAACCTCGCATGGGGTGGTGTCCAATATGGCGATGGCCGTTGTGAAGTTAATCCTCAGCATGTGACAAGCCAATCGAACCATTGTCAAGGCAACATCTGGCAGCTTCTTTCACAAGACATAGCACGGAGTACTTAAGTACTGTTCCGGATACTTGTGCACCAGGAGCAGTGTAAGTAGTCAGGCCATACGCGATCGCTTGGGAACTGCGAGTCCTGCAGTCTGGCCAGAAGCACCAGCAAATGAGCTCGGCGGATTTTAATCTCTGAAGCGACAACGGCCCGTGCCCTTCAATCTATTTGCACGATAAGAATGAACCCATGCAGCCCGGACTCTCTGACATTGAGGTTGTGCCGCGTCTGCAAGAGCATACCTAGGTACCCAGCACCTGTGTGGAGGAAGTATACCTAAGTAGATATCATACATATGTAACATTGACGACGCAATGGCGCGTGGGCTTGGATTGGGACTCGGAGGGAGCACATCAGAGGCTAACATAATGGCAAGGCGTGTACTGTGTATCCAAGTTACACGAGCCAAATGGAATTACGGGTCTCAATCCCGGAACGTTGCTTTTTTGCTTTTTGGTTCGACTAGCTAGCCTCTTCTCCACCGGCACTCCATTTGCGCAGAAATCACCGCAAGCAAGCCTGGTTCTCGAACACTGCCCCTGACGATAGTCCTGCTCACTGTACAGTAAGTGCACTGCCGGACGTGCAGTTGCACTGAGGCCAGGGCCGGGTTTCGTTCAAAGGCAAACAAGGGGCTCCTCAACGCCAGCCCGTCAGCCCGCCAGCCCGCCAGCCGTAAGCAGAAGTGCGCCGAGGTGTAACCAGCTGCAGTGCTGGACAAAACAGGATGCCCAGAAAGCTTCTGACTCGGCCGAAAAAGCTTTGCGCTGCAGAGATCGGCAAGACTGGCTCCTTAATCGAGAAGAAGCAAATACGGAGCACTTCGCGGCGGCTTGGGTGCCTGTTGCCAAGTAGCAGGCCTCATAGTTTCCCAATGGTCGGGCTCGACAAAGACAAGAGGCGACAAAGGCCACCGTCTGGTTCCAACGGCTCGGTTCAAAAGGTGCTGGTGCTTCTTCAGCTGCTGCTGCGACAATTAATGAATGGAGAGAGACAGACGGTCAGCAGTGCCAGTCACCTCCCAGGTGACTGCCAACCCCCTGAGAGGTGCCGATCCACATAATCTCGGCAGCCCACTTCAATGTTGGATTTTATTTGGAAGTGGATGGGTTCGGTGATGTCCCCTGGGGGCAAGGAAAGCACCGACGCTAATCTGCAGGCGAGATTAAACGCTGGCAATTGTGCGTTTTGTTGACTTGTGCAGCACTTGTGCAGGTGTTTGGCTCAGCTCCGCACGCCCCTGTCCCTGGGATGCAAGGCACATCAGCCCTCTGATTTGCCCGTCCCGCAAACGCTCAGGGGCCCCCGGCACAGATTGGATGAACAACATTTGACGATACCACAGTACTCCGTACCTCAGAGCCCCCGTCCCCCGGTCTCCTTCTCATTTCCCCGACCCGCTCTATCTTGGGCGTCGCCGGTGGGTGCTGTGAGTTGGTCCTTGGGCCTGGGCCGCTCTTCTTTGAGCCGCTTCCTCTTCTGCCGCCGGGTCGATCACGATTTTGTCTCTCTTTCCTGCTCCTCATCAGGATCCCACTCCTCTTCTCACCTTCGACCTTGCCTTGGCGTGAAGCTTTCACCGAGAGGACTTCGATGCATGCAGCAACCTCATAGTCGTCGTCCTCCACCTCACAAGCCTGCCAGCAGGTCGCACATTCGTTACGAGCGGTCCTCAGTCCATAAGTCACTCACTCATTTTAATATAGTCGTTCCATCTTTTTGTTGAACAGCCGCTCCTTTCCCCATCCCAAGCCACCTGGAGTTTGCCGATTCCTCGTTCCTTACCCTGCAAGCCAGCCAGTCAGTCCTTCTGTTGCACTCCAGTCGCCATACCGGATCCACGATCTCGACGACAAAGCCTTAATATCTGCAGGATCATTTGTCCATTGCTAGGGCCGTACCAACCTCTTCTTCGTTTGTGGACTCGGCTGTAGTAAACATACAGCAACGTGCCCAGCTCATCGAAATCACCTGACGAAGCCGCCCTGCCCGAGCTGGTGATTACTAGCGCAAATATGGACGGAATCAACTACGCCCATCATCTGGGCCCCAGAATACCTATGCGGAGGAGTGTCGCCATGCAGCCTGGGCAAGAGACTGTGGGAAGAGCTTGGAACGTCCCCAGCCGTGTGGTTGGCCGATCGTCAAGCTCCGAGGACTGCACCGAGAGCGCATCGGCCAACACCTGCGAGAAGCCCACCAACCTGAACGTGTCGACGCAAATCACCGTCGGCGTCTTGTGAGTCTTGCGTACGCGGTGACTTGGCCATATGGCATGCTGATGGTGTACAGGGTTCCCGTGGTGGTGGTGTTTGCATGCGTTCTCTTCTACTTCCACCGCAGGAATGTTAAGCGCCAGGCAATGGAAGATGCTAATGAGGCTCACAAGTCATTGGACTTTGGTGCGGGAGATGGTGGAAGTTCCAAGTCAAAGCGCAAGAGCGCCCTGGGTCTTGGTGGGGAGAAGTCAAAGAAGACCCGTGGTCTATCACTGGACATGAACCTGTCGAGCCCCTACCTGCTGCCTGACAACGTCCAAGGCTCGCGGGAGTCGATGAACTCGCTCGCCAAGACGCTGCACCAACCTGACGACCCATACCGACCGATCGCTACCTACATGAGCGAATCAGGCTCCATACGCTCAGTTGAGAAGTCTGGCAAACACACGCCCTCAGTCACGACATCCTCGACAAAGCGCGTGTCCGGCGGGCGTCAGTCATATGCCTATCCGAAGTCCCCCGGCTACCCACAGCCCACCCCTCTGCGACAGAACTCATACCCCAAGTCGCCCTCTCCTCTGACCGCCAGTGCTTCGTCATCAGTGACTGCCGTCGAGTCTCCGGCCTCGGAACTTGTACCGTCGGTCCCCGGAAAGGAACCCACCGTCCCGGAGCATGAGCCAATGCCGCATCACGACACTTCTTCTCCCGCCCATGCCATGCCCCAAATCCAGCAACCTGCTCCAGTGGCACAGAGGGATGCTCCTGAGCCACCCAAGACACTGAACATGCCCGACTTCTCAAACCACACCAGCAATGAATCGGTTGATGTGCTCGCGATCCGGTCAACCACGAACAGCAGCATCGGCCTCGGTGTGCTGGACGGTCCTCGAGCCCCCAAGCAAAGCTCCCCATTCGCCGAGGTCGCCGTCAATGCGGGCCCTGGTCACCAAAGTGTCAGTGCCGCCATCGAGTATACCGAGGACTACGCCGACTACAGCTTCCCCCCGGCGATTGAGGAGCCACAAGAGGAGGAACGTGGACGTGGACGTGTTCGTGAGAGTGCGCTCGGTGTGCCCGCGCAGAACAGCAACCGCCTGTCGATTGGATTCCGCCCTCTGCCGCCAGATGAGGTTATTGAGTCGGAGGACCCAGAGACGCGGGCTAATCGCATTCGATCCTTCTACAAGGAATACTTTGAGGACAAGGGCCCCAGCAAACAACCGCAGTATGCCGCGGGCGGTGCAAACCAGCTGGGAGACGGCGCCTACTTTGACCCTGATTCCAACCAGTTCATCATGCCTTATGCGCAGCCCGTTGGCCGCCGCGCCATGACGCCTCCTCCGTCGGGGTCCCGCTTCCCTGGCCCGCGTGGCCCTGGACCTCGCGGCCCTGGGCCAAGGGGTCCGGGGTCGCCAGGGCCCAGAGGGCCATTCCGCGGCCGGCCCCACGCCGGCTCCGTCAGCGGCATGAGCATGCCACGTGCCGGCTCGGCCATGTCCTTTGGCCCTCGGCCTGACTCGTCTGCATCCGCCCGTGCTCCTCGCTCCGGCTCGGCCATGTCGGCAAAGCCTCGGAAGCCCATGCCGCCCCCTGCTGCCCTGAACACCTTGCCTACTCCTTCTAAACTCACGGACGACCACTTCTCTCTCATCAACGCCGCCGACTTCGCCCCTCCTGAGTCGATTGCCAACCGCGCTGCCGGAAGGTCTCAGAGCCCTCTCGGCGAGCGTCGCCAGTATGCTCCCAAGGTTCCCGTTGCTTCACCTCTAGTGAGCACCTTCGACGAGATGGCTGCTCTCCCTAGCCCGTAAGTACCGAGTATTCCCTGGCTCCCGCTCTCATGTACACTGTACTAACAGTTCGAAATTAGTCACATCCTGCGCAAATCGAGCACCTTTACTGGTCTTGACTTTGCCCCGCCACGCAAGTTCAAGGACCCCGAGGCGACGAGCGACGCGGGCTCCATCCGATCCAACCGCAGCGGTGTGTCACAAGCGGCCAGCTACGCCATGCGCACCGGTGCCGGCCGTGTCAGCCGTCTGCCCGGAGATGTGATCTTCACGCAGGACGCAGCAATGGACTCACTGAAGCCAACGTGGAATATGGGTGGTGTAGACACGAAGAAGGGGCCTTGAACAGGCAACCCCAAGCGGACGGTTGATTGTACATAAGGCACAACCTGGACTCTTGAGGGGCTTATAGAAACTGCTTGACAACGGAACTAGGTGCTTTTATGGCGTGGCGAAATGGCAGCACTGGCGAATTAAAGCAAGGGGCCTGATTATATAAACTGGCCCGGGTGCAACGGAGTTGATGATTTGGATTGACAATTTGTTCGATATCTTCTTGCGAGGGCTGTTTTCCCCACCACCACCACCACCACCACCACCATCACGAAGCGACAGATACCCTAGCAACAACATAGTGGTTCATGTCTGCTACTGCCCGCGGGTAGAGATGGTCGCAGCCTGTTATGACCTGGTCGGCCTTACCTGGCACGAACTGCATCTATAGAGGAGTGTACCCTGGGAGATTCCTGTGTTTAACTTAATTCTTAACAATGGTAGAAAAGACTTCTGAAGAGATCCGTGTGTCTCTGCCTCTGATCCTTTGGTGTTCCGGTCCCCTGCCGTCCTGCCGTCCTGCCTCCCTTGATACCTCCGAGTGCCGGCCGTGGATGTTTCAGTCGGCTGTCACAAACTCTTCTGGCGTCGCCAATCATTGGCGAACACTTCGCCATCTTCAATGTTGAATCGCACGTTACAATTTGCTGCCAACCCGGCCATCGAAACTCTGTTTTGCTTAGTGAGGCAGCCCGGCGAATGCCAATGAACCATTCCGAGTTCCGGATCTGGCCACTAGCACATTAGCCAGCCACAGCCCGTCTGCCCGTACTGTCGTGGAACCAGTCTACCGTCGCAGTATAATGTCGGCTGAGAAACGTGATGTAATCACGGGCAAGGTCGGCCTTGGGAGCTCTAGGTACTCGGCATTATTGGTTGTGGGATACTCGGAATAGAAGAGCCCGACCCAGATTTTCTGGCCTTACACAACACAATTATGATGAGATACTTCGCTGGTATGTCGACCGACCTTTTACTTGGGATGGGCGGCCAATTGGGCCAACTCTATGATCGGCCCCGAGGGGCTGGGTACCTACGTTTGTACTCGGTAGGCACCTAAGTATCTAAGTGAGCTACAGCCACACACGTTCTGCTGGTGCTGGTGGTGGGACAACGGGGTAGCCTTTTCATCCCACCCTCGCCTCCTAAACTACACACGTGTGCCTGCTGTGATGGTGGTGATGGTGTGGAGCAATGCCGTCTGAGAGGCTGATCCGTCGGATGTGAGACTGGAAGGTGGCTTGTCTCGACTCTGGAGAGATGCGTGGCATGTGCTCAACCATACACCAATGCCGGAACCCCTCTCGTCCTTGACACTCAATGTTCAGCCACTGTGGTGATGGGGACGCCCAAAAAAAACACACCATGGAGTCATCAAGTGCCAACGCTGGTACTCAAGTGCCTTGTTACCTCCACATGTGCACTTGGTAGTGCAGCTTCCCCACCGCATCAGGGCGATTGGTCATGCAATGCACTACTGTGTACTGTAGAAAGGGCTTCGTCCGGAGCTTTGGCTGATGTCTCTGAGGTTGAACAAGGCATCGATCGGTATTGAAAACCATGGCGCTCGGTGGCGGCCACGGCAGCTGCACGGCCAGTTCTGCCAGTCCCAACGTCGTAATCTGCGTGCGTACCATGCCAGGGCCATAATTGTCGATCTTACTGACCTGCAACCCATCAGCCCCATCATCTTTACATGTATGGGGAAGGCCATTGATATGTACGGCCTTGACCACTCGCGCCGAGTTTTCCGATCACGGCAGCAACAGCAGGCCGGACGGTACCAATCCGGCATTCTGGGAGGGCACTATCCTTGCTGCCCTGCTACACATGGCAGATACAGTAGATGAGCGAGAACACGGGCTCATCTGACGTCTTCCAAGAAGTGGAGATTGAACAAAAAAAAAAAGGGCCTCGTGGTCGATCATCAAGAGACTGCTCAAGGAACCGGCAACTTTAGAACCACGAGATTGGTCTCCGGCCACAAATAGCAACAGGAAACCCAATTGATTGGCGAGCTTACAGAAGGAACGTACCGAGCTTCGCCTCCAGCTTCGGTATCTCTTTGCATCCGGCGCCTCTTACAGTGCTAGTGTCAGCTCGACGGTCGAGCCGACAGCCAGACAGCCTCACTTACTGTGCCTTATAAGTTACATGTATTCAAGTTTAGCAGGCCATCAGCACGGTCGGACTAAGGCCATACGTGGATACGAAAACGCAGTACTCGACAGCAGTCAAAGAACGCAATAGACGTGTCGGGCAAAGCAGGATTGTCAAGAGTGCAGATCCCAGGCGACCATGGACGAGATGTCCAACTCCACCTGAGAAATTGAGGAACACACATGAATCAGCAATCCGACCCTCAGCAATTTGGGCACCTCTCTCCCCCTCCCCCCTC
>MAVT02001096.1:0-16693 GCA_001702395.2 Diaporthe helianthi | reverse complement strand
TAAGAACCTTAAAGTTAAAGTTAAGAATCCTATAAAGTATAGTATTAGAAAGGTAAGTAGTGTTATTCTTAATCCGTAGACGACCTAAAGGCGTATAATCCCTTAGAAAGGTAAATACTATTAAGTTAGCTAAGTTTAAAAAAAAGCTTTACTAAATAGAACTAGAGAATATTCTAATTATTAAGATAGAAGATAGTTAAATTAGCTTAGTTAAAAAACTATGATTATAAGTCTTTTAACCTTATACTTAGAAAGGAGGACTACTCTTTATAAGACTAGAGTCTATATAGCCTACCTATACTAGGGATTAAAAGGTTATAGCTATATACTATTACTCCTTACTAATAAAGTACTAGCTATAATAAAGCTTAAATAAGTAATATATAAGGTTATAATAAAGGTAAAATAAGATTAGTAGGAAAGATATAAGGGTTAAAGCTTTATAAGAGTATAGTAAAGGTTATTTAATATTACTTTAATTTAAAAATAAAGCTTATAAAGGATAATTATCTAACTAGCCTAGTATATTTAATAAAGCTTTAATTATAGACTTTTACTAAAGAAAAAGACTATATTATAGTAGTAATATTAATATAATACTATAATAACTTAGATACTACGCCTCTTTAAGGCTAGCCTTAGAGTCTATTTAGCTTACTATACCTACCTTTTAGTAAAGTAGAGTAATATTCTAATTTATAATTTAAAGACCCTTCTTAAGACTACTAAGATACTTATTAAAGGTTTTATTAAGGTTAATATTAAACTTATAAAACTTAAAAAGACCCTTGTACTTAATAAAAGTATAGTTATACTAGTTATAGTACTTATTTAAAGTAGTATTAAGCTAAGATATATAGTTAGTAGGGTATTTAAGAGGGTATAAAAGGGGCTTGTAAAGGTTATAATAACCTTAGAGCTTTTAAAGATTTTAATCTTAAAGGATAAATAAGTAATAATAATATAGTTATATAAAACTTTTTAAATATTAATATTATAAGGAATATTGGTAATTTATTAGTAAGGTTACTATAAGGTTACTATAAGGGTATAGTAACCTACTTATAAAGTAGTAGTTACTTTAATAGTTACTATTAGTATATAAGATATGTCCCTTTAGCTATAATACTAAGAAAGGTTAACAAAAAAGGTAGTAAAATATAATAACGTTACCTATTACTTAATTAAATATAAAGTATAATACTAAAGTAGGTTTAAATAGCTAAAAACTTTATATAAGTATTATAATAGTACTTATCTTTAGTAATATAACTATTTTTAATAAAATACCTATTATTTTTCTTTATTTAAGCTTTATTTTTAATATAGAATTACTATAAGGTTATAATGATAATATTATTATATAAGAGATAAAAATTATTAATTCTTTTTATAATTATATAGTAATCTTTACTTAAGGTTTTATTAAAGTTATTAAAAAAGTAGTAATACTTACCTAAATTACTACTAGCTTAATTTGTAATTAAGTTAATATTACTACTATTAATAAAAAAGTTTAGAGTAGAAAGAGGCTTTAATATAATTATAAAGAGGTTATAAAGATAGTATAAAGGAGTACTCCTTAAAAGTAGGTTAAAAAAAGTATAAAGAAATCTTAATAACCCCTAAGGGATAGTAGGGGAAGACGAAAAAGGTGAGAAAGAGGTTATAATAAAGGCTAAGTTTAAATACCTAAATACCTACGATTCTACTAAAGGTTACCTAATTACCTACTACTTTTCTATTTAAGATAGTAGTAAAGAGGGTTATAGTAATACTAAGGGATACTAATATAATAAAAAAGGCTCCTTTCCTCTTAAGGTTTTTCTAGTATAAGTAATACTATTTATACCCTTTTAGGGCTATAATAAAGTTACTATAAGGCTGTAGAGAGAGAGTAGTAAGGGGGTTTTACCTAGCTTACTAGGGTATAGTTTTTCTTTTTAGTATATTTACATACCTAAGTATATAGTTTAGATAGTATAATAAGAGTAATTATTCTTATTATTATTATTCCTCTATATAAGCTAAGTTAATATTAATATACTAGAAAACTTTTATAAATTTCTTTCTTATAATATATATAGCCTACTTATATAAGCTTAGTAAATATAACTTATTTTATATTATCTTACTATTTACCCTTATATATTCAAGGAAGGTAGTCTAAGTAATAGGTCTAGTAGCTTTAAAAACTTTCTATTATTTCTTAGTAAGTAGGGTTTAGGGTAGTAAATTAAGGTATAAGGACTTTAAATATTTAATCCTCTCCTCTAAGTTACTATTAATAATATTTTTATCTATAAATAACTTTTATAGTCCTTTAATAGCTATATACTACTTATTTATAAGTATATTAGTATAATTTAAGAGCTTAGTAATCTCTATAGACCTATTCTTTAAATTATTCTACTTAAGTATTATACTTACTACTATTATAGCTAAGGGTAAAGATAACTATTATAACTAGATTAATATTTAATATAAAATAATATTAGGGAGCTTATTAAGGTTAAGTATAACTTTATTAAAGGCATTAAGGCTAAATCATACCCTCTTTAAGATACCCTTAGTACGTATAGCTATCCTTCTAAAGTTTAAGTTTATATTAAATAGTTTATTACAGTTATCTATATTAGACCTTATAAGTCTTATATTTAGGTTATTTACTAATTTTTATAGAGTTTTAAGGGTTTCTAGGCTCTTTATAGTTACTATACCTATTGGAGTTTTTAGACTCTTTAAAGGGGCTAAGGTTCTACTTTTATAAGCTATTATAGTTAGTATTATAGTAAATAATTCTTTTTATCGCTTTCTAAAGCTATAAGGTTAGGTAGCTTTAAATTAAAATAGTTTTTATAAGTTATAGTAAATGGTATAAGTTATTAGTAAAGATTTCTTAATTTAAAGTTAGTATTACCTAAAGAATAGTATATAAGAAGTAGTAGAGCTATAATCTAGCTTTAAAAGGGTAGTAGCCTAGAGGTTTAATTAGGTAAGCTAAATATAAGGACCTACTTAGTAAGTCTTACTACTAATTAACCTACGGCTATAATAAGTATATAAGTATATAAGTATATAAGAATCTTAGATATATAATTATATAAATATATAAGTATAAAGGTATACTATTATAAGGCTATTAATATCCTTTTTAAATATAAAGTTAAAGGACTTATAATTATAGTTTTTTTAAACTAACTTAACTTAATTATCTACTATCTTTATAACTAGGCTATTCTTTAGCTTAGTCTAGCTATAGCTTCTTTCTAAAAGCTTTAAACCTCTTAAACTATTTAGCCTTTAGCTTTGATACCTAAATAAGCTTAAGTTATATCTTCTTAAAGATTTAAATATATTTAGAGTTGAGCTAAAGGTTTCTTAATATCTTTAAAAATATACTAAGCTTTTATTATTATTAAGCTAACCTTAGAGTAGAAAGCTACTCTAGTATAGAGATAAACGTATTTATTTATCTTTATTTATATTATTATTTATACTAAAGCTTTTAAAGCTATATATCTAGATAATAAAATATAATTACCTTACTTAGTTAAAGTTATCTTAGTAGCTTATTTAATTAATTTAAAGTAGTTTTATAAAAAAAAAGGTTATTTAAAAAGTATATTAAAGAGTAAAGCGAAAACGTATAAAATAATAGCAGCCTTTTAATATTAGCTATTTTAAGAAATTTAAAAACTTAAGTTATATAGTAAATAGTACTTTTATATAGTACTTAATAGTATTAGACTAGCTTATAAACTATAATAGCTTTAATATTAACAAAGCTAATTAATAATACTATTATAAATATACTAAGTATAGCTTAATATTATACTTACTTATATTAAATAGAGGCTTTTAGCTTTATATTTATAGAAGTAAATTAGAACGTTACTATAAAATCTCCTACATTATAAAGCTTACTATATTTATTTTAAAAGATACATTATATTACATCTTTTTAAAATAATTACTATAGTTTTAGCTTAGTAGAGAAACTTAAGGAATATAAGTAGTTAATATTATATTAATATCTTTTTAAAGTCCTTTAAGTTTTAATAAACTTTTTATTTACTAGTTATCAAATATTATATAGTTTTTAAAGTAGGTAATATTTCAATGTTTAAAGATTAATTAATATAATAATATAATATATACTAGTTAATACTTACTATTTCCCCTTAAGTGGGGAAAAATATACTACTAATTATTTACTCTTTTTAAAAACATTAAGCTCTACTAACATTGTAGAAAAATTCGCTATAGCTTTAAGAATTCTAGCTAATAGGTAGGGTATGACCCTAACCGCGCGTACAAGGAGGTATCCCGGAAGGTTGCTAGTATCACATGCGTCGAGGAGAAGGTCTTGCGCCGACGAGGGTGTAGAAGTACAATTTGTAGTGCCGCCAGATTCAGGCCGCGGATTTAGGCTGCTGAAGGATGTTGGTCGGGGGAGTAATAAAGCTGCGCAGTGCCAGCGTGGCAGTTACCAAGCATTCTCATGGGGGGCTGTGTGGAAGTCTTTGCAAAGGGGCGAGGGTGGATGATCAGCAGAGGGTAGGGTCCCTAGTGTAGTTGAAAAGCGAGTGACAGAAAGGCATTGATAAATCCAACGACAGGTACCACAGGTCATTGGAACCCGGGGCATTGCGTTCCTTATCTCTTGGCATGGGCCCGCTTCTGCAATTAGCCCGAGAGCTTGTTTCGCCTGCCTGCTCCCACATCTGCGGGCTTTCTTATCCTCTACCTGTTATCCCTCGCGCCAGGCGAGGGCGGCTCTCGGCAAAGCTGGGGTGCATGAGGCAAGTAGGTGCCCAGGCACGGAGTACAGATGTACATACAACATGCACTACAATGTCATACACAGTATATGCTTCCTGTTGGCCCGGCACCCGCGACCCCCAAGGGCAGTTAAAAAGAGCATTACTCCGTACAGGCTTGCCAAGGCTCTTGGGACCTGAGTAGGCGAATGGGGGCACTGGGTGGCTGGATGGATGGCTACCTAGCTACACAGTAAAGGAATTTACAATTTTGCGCTGCTGGGGATATGCCAGGCATCGGAGATGGGACGCCGAGTGCGGATGCAACCTTGCATGATAAACAATAAAGTGAGCCTCGACGGCCTGACAGCCTGACGGGCAAGTCTTGCTAACAACAAGGACAAATGGTTTGCTAACCAATTCAGCCCTGTCCCCAGTTTTGGCACCTATCACGTGTAGCACTTAGGTAGCTGCCTGCCAGCTGCCAGCCCAGCCTGGCAAGCTGCAAGCCTGGCCGATGGGCATCCATCCATCCGATCCTGCATCTCCGTCTCGGTGCCTCTGCCTCTGCCTCTGCCTCCCGCCAACTCCCCACGCCCACGCCCACGCCCATGTCCATCCATCCGCCTTGCCCGATCCGGCACGCAGCACCCCCGGTCGCCGAGCCCCCACAGGCCCTTCAAGTTCTTGTCTGCTTCATTCAATCTTGTCTATCGCCCCGACTACGGCATGGGCGTTGCGGTGGTCTTGGAGCGAGCCATCGAGCACTGCCCGAGCACGGCTCCGCGCTACCTCGCCCTTACCCAGGTAGGCAGTCGGCCGGCTGGTCAAGGCGGCGTGCCGTGGTCGAGGGGCACAATTACAAACAGAGGACAGCGCCTAATAATAAACTTTACTATACACTATTGAACCCATAATGTTAGCCCTATCCGATTCCCGGTCTGAGTCGCCCACGCCGGCCCAAGTACCCAGGTACCTTGTACCTGCCAGCCTTGGGGAACCTCGCACACACGAGGAACCAGAAAAGAACCCGGGGGCTTTTCCTCCTATCCGTACATCAATCCTGATTCCTCACCCACGACCAGCACCCACCATCAGGACCAGGGCCCCCCTGTCTTTCAGTCTCCTGCAATCCACAAGACATCACCAAGAAAACGCATGCCTGGTCCATCTCGTTAGCTCTCATATATTACCACTCGGCTTCCTCGTCCACCTCGCCATCCCTCGCGCGAGTTCTTGTCTTCCTCCTATCTCTGCGTCCTGGCTCTGTCCGCATCGCTGTCCCCCCACCATAAGCCAAACGGGAAAGCTGACAGTGCTCGTCGCCTACTTATTTATTGCCTCAGCAGGACGCCCCCTCCCCACTGTCAGCTTCACCACCAAGCAAGGCTCCACCCACGCCGGCACCATGTCGTACTCATGGATCGGAGCACCGGCCGTCTTTAATGGCACCAACGAGGAGACCGGTGGTGACTCTGGTGTGTAGCCGACGAACCCCAACCAGGACTAGGCCCTGCTGGTGCTGCTGCTGCTGCTGCTGCTGGTGCTGCTGCTGCTGCTGAGTGAGTGAGGTGATGTGAGTTGGATGTAGCTGACAGTTTCTCACATAGCCACCGAGAACCTGAACCAGTGGTACCAGTCCGGTGACCAGGCCTTCATTATCGTAGCCTCATGCATGGTCTTGATCATGATGCCCGGCATCGCCTTCCTCTACTCCGGCCTCGCTCGAAGAAAATCCGCCCTCTCCATGATCTGGGTTGTCATGATGTCCTTCTCTGTCGTCATCTTCCAGTGGTACTTCTGGGGCTACTCGCTCGCCTTCAGCTCCGTCGCCACCAACGGCTTCATCGGCGACCTGCACCACTTCGGCCTCATGAACACCCTCGCCATGCCCTCGCCGGGCTCGCCCCTGATCCCCGAGCTCCTGTACTCCTTCTACCAGATGCAGTTCTGCGCCGTCACCGCCGCACTCGTCGTCGGCGCCACCGCCGAGCGCGGCCGCGTCCTTCCAGCCATGGTCTTCACCTTTTTCTGGGCCACCCTCGTCTACTGCCCCATCGCCTGCTGGGTCTGGAACGTTAACGGCTGGGCCTTCAACTACGGCGTCCTCGACTACGCCGGCGGCGGCCCCGTCGAGATCGGCTCCGGCATGTCCGCACTTGCCTACTCCTGGGTCCTCGGGCGTCGAAACGAAAAGATGATGCTCAACTTCCGCCCCCACAACATCTCCCTGATCCTCCTCGGCACCATCCTCCTGTGGTTCGGCTGGCTCGGCTTCAACGGTGGCTCCGCCTTTGGCGCCAACCTTCGCGCCACCATGGCTTGTTGGAACTCTTGTCTGACCGCCATGTTTGCGGCCATGACCTGGTGCCTCCTCGATTTCCGCCTGGCCAAGAAATGGTCCCTCGTCGGCTGGTGCTCCGGTACCATCTCTGGTCTCGTGGCCGCCACCCCAGCATCCGGTTTCATCCCGCCGTGGGCATCTATCGTTCTCGGCGTGGTCACTGGTGTATGTTGTAACTTTGGCACCAAGATCAAGTTCCTAGTCGGCATCGACGACTCCCTCGACGTGTTTGCCGAGCACGGCATCGGCGGCATTGTCGGTCTCATCTTCAACGCTCTCTTCGGCGCCGGATACATCATCGGCCTGGACGGTGTCAACACCGGCGTCATCACGGGCGGCTGGCTTGACCACAACTACAAGCAGCTGTACATCCAGATAGCCTACATAGTTGCATGCTCGGCCTATGCCTTTGTCGTGTCCGCCATCATTGCCAAGATCATCGATTTCATCCCTGGGCTTAAGCTCCGGGCCAGCGAGGAGGCTGAGTTGCTGGGTATGGACGACGACCAGCACGGCGAGTTCGGTATGTGTTCCTCCCAGGCCAGACCACGACCCCCCTGACGTTTAGCTGCCCTCCCCCCCCCCACACTCCTGATCTTCATACTGACCTGCCCGTGCCATTAGCCTACGACTACGTCGAGGTCCGCCGAGACTTCCTGGCCTGGACTCCTGCTCAACAGGAGCAACGCATTGATGGTGTCGGCCTGGTCCCCCAGCACGGTATCGAGGAGCACCAAATTCTGGCGAACGGCACTGCCCCAGCCTCGAGGGGCAGCGAGAATGCGGAGAAGCGGGTTGTCGGATCTTCGGACCGGTCCAACAACGAGAGGTCAATCAACGAGAGATCCAACAACGACAGGCCACAATAAGGGCATGTCGTGTGGCTTTTGTTTGGACTTGAGCTCTCGTCTTTCTTTTTCATAGTACATGATGATACTTGAGAATATTGGTCATTCGGGTTTCAGAAGCGTGCCCAAGCATAGAGAACACTTCGGGTGGAATTTACTGGAATTAGGCGTGGGTGGGCCCTTTGTTTTCTCTGGATTGTTTTGCTTTTATGACGGACTCGCCGGGTCAGGGGTTATAAAAGTTCGAGTGGAGCTTGTGCTTTGAGGCTCGCGTCTTTTGACTACTCGACCAGGTGGACCATTTTCGGAGAACCCCCTGAGGTTTCTTAGTTACGGGGCGTAGGTTGGGCTTCTATTTAGGACGACTTCAACTATACCCATTCCCCGGAGAATCAAATCGTTGGAGCGAGGTCTAAAAGACATCAGTCCCCCCAAGCCTCGGGTGGACGTGCCAGTTGACCAGGCCTTTGGATAAACTACGTTCCAAGTTCATCATCAACCCAGTGCAGCCGAGGGTGGATGCAATGTGAGCTACGAGCCGTGCAGCACCAGAGAAAACAGGATGGAGGACATTGCCAGTCGCAAACGAAGCATTACCAAGGCCAACTCCGAAACCACCATTGTTAGCGCATTGTGCAGTCGATGACTTTGTGCGCCCCTTTTGTCCCCCCTATACTGTGTACGGAGTACACTACACTACTCCCCGCAAGTTGACCGGCCCGTTCGATTATCATGGACAATTACGCCATGCCAAGGATGGAGGATTTCCTTATCTCGGGAGGACAACCCTGCAAGACCAAGCAGGGAACGGCGTCTGCCGTCGCTAGCACAGATAGACTACCGGCATGCAGCACCCCACAGTCTGGGTCGGCTGTACACTAACTGCTGAAATCCAGCGCGCCGGTAATGCAGTCTCTTCCGAGGGCAAGGAACATGCATGTCTTCTCCTTTTCCTTCTTGTTTGACTAGGCCGCACGGCTTTCGTGTCCAGCGCACTGGTTGGCTGACACCAGCCAGTCCGCCCGGGCCTTTTCACTCGCGCCTAGGCGGCCAAAGATAAGAGGGCTGATGCCGTGGCCCAACCCTGTCTTCAAATGTCGTTTTTCCGGCAGACGACACCTGGATCGTCGTGGATAATAGAGCCGTGGAGGTCCCGGCTTGGCGAGCCCAGACTTGGGGTGGCTACTTAAGTAGGTACTCGGTACGGAGTACAGCCAGTCAAAACACATTACCTAGGCGTGTACTCCTCCAGTGGCCTCTGTCAAGGTCTGCCTGACCCACTCTTGAACTTTGAGCCGCATCAACTCAACCGGGGACATCACCATCTGCACAAGCTAAGGCGTGGCGAGCCCTATGGCAGTCGGTGTTCTCATACCAAGTGCAAGCCCAAAAAATAACCCGTGAGGTTTACAGATCTATACGTTTACTCGGGTATCTACCACGCAGCTATGGCATCTCTCCACATAAGCTATCGTGGCCTATCCCCCTAATACAACCTGCTATAACACATCTCCTCACGGTGACTAACCCCCCCCCCCCCAAAGAGACCAAGCGCTCATAGGTTGACCTTCCTACTTGATGACATACTAGAGCTAAGTCAGCCCACCGACCGGGGCTCTGTCACCACATCATACAACTTCTTAACGTGCTGTAATATTCCTGTGATGGGACCATGGTGTGTTGAAGCCTACCAAGCAGCTTTCCCTTGTCAGGCAATCTGCATGTCGGGAAAATCGACTTCCTCGCCGTCGTCCCCCAACCCTCCAAACACATCCTCCGCGACCATGGCCATATCCTCATTCTCCGAGGAATCCACCCACGAGCCCGAGTCGTCGTCCAAGTCGTCGTCCGAGTCGTAGTCCGAGTCGTCGTCCGAGTCGCCGTCCTTAACCTTGTACATCGTGCGGGAACGCACCCTCAACCCTGCAAAATCGTTCCATGACCCCGGCTCACCCTGATGCCTTTCCACGATGTCGTACTGCATAATCGTGTGGTCTTGATAATTGAGTATCAGCCTCCATCTTGTCGGCGAACCTGGCTCAATCGACCGCGTGCGTCCCTTCCGCATTGGCTGGCGCCGCCTCAGTTCGATACCTTGCGAGCGGGGCTCAGGTACTGGCGAGACCGCTATGCCCAACAGACAGACGAATGGGCGCTCAAACGTCTCCTCCTCGTGTTGGAAGGGTAGTACGGCGTCAACACGGAAGGCACGCCTCGGGGTTGCATCCCCCGTATGTGGAGGCTTCGTGAGCGTAACGAGTGCGACGCGTCCACACATTGAGCCCACAATCACAAGATGAAGCTCCGGGATGGCGAGGAGCATGCTGCACCTTCTGCCAAAGGTCATGTCCCATGGTGCCTCGGTCCTGTTCATATTGACGTTGTCCAGCACACTGTAGTTGTTAGTACCCGAAATGCCAAGAATGAGTGACAAAGCATGCAAACCCAAACAGGTAGGCATGGGCCTCGGGCGCTTACTGATGGCAGACAACACCAGTGTCTGTGTCGTCCAGGGAGAGCATCTCCAGGTCCTCCTCATTGAATCGCAGGAAACTGATGTCCCGCAATAGATCTTCTCCGCCCCACCGCTGAGCGTTCTGCCGGAACTGGCCGATGTTTAGGGGCATATGCAGGCCGTGTGCTCGCCTCGCGGCGCCTCTGATTCCCGCAAACTCAACCAGCGAGTCGGGCGTGGAAAGTTCGGCGAAGTGCGCACCCGAGTAGGGCACTATTGTCATAGCCAGACCCACGGGGTATATTTTGTCGATTCCGATGCCATCGCTAGTGTCGTACGCGGGATGCCAGATGTTATCGGACAGAGGCGGCGCAATAGTGGCTGGCTCATTGAAATCCACGAGGGCAAAGGTATTCCTCGAGATGCCGTCGGTATCCTCACTGTAATCTTTGGACTCGAAAGCGGCGATGCGTTGTTTATGCCTCCTTGAGGCGGCGTCGTACCCGACTTCTGACATGCACCTCGAAATATCCTGCCAAGCACCACGGCTTGTCTTGGCTCGACGAACACACTTGTGTGGTTGTAGGCCAAGGGCTGCGTGAACCGTTTTGGTGGGCAGCAGCTGCGCATCCGTGACAGCTAGCAAATTCCACCCGCGGACTTGCCTGTACCGTCTCCCGCCCGGGAACTGCACGTTGTGGGGAGGGATCCTGATGGGTTTCCGGGCGACTTGCCAGATATCAGCAACGTAGAGATATCCGTTGATGTCAATGGCAGCAACCCGGGTGCCGTTCCCATCGGCATCGTCGCAAAATGCGATGCTTGGCATATTGCACGCCTCGACCCCAAAGGATAGTACGATTCTCCACGTCCGCTGCCGCGCCTGTAAGCTGTGGTTGAGCACGCGTATTTTTTGTGCCGCTTTGTTGGCTGTCGTCTCAGTTTGCCTGCTACCGGCCTTGTTGTATGCCTTGCTCCTGCTAGTGCCGGGTCCATCCATCCTGGCAGCAGCCATCCTCGGCGTCGTCTGCGGTAGGCTGTTGACGTCTCGTTCACATTTTGAAACATGCCCATCGCCGACTTCCTCGTGCACAGCATCAATATAGCCCACCTGTGGCCCTCTGACGGCGTCCTCGTCGGTATTCAGTGCGAAGGCGAACACGGTCACCTCGTGACAATTTGACGAAACCGCTATTAGGCGAGATTTCTTGTGGATAGCTAAGCCCCAGGCTGACGCTCCGACGTTTTCTGATAAGAAGTGCCTCGGGTGTGGCTGCCATGGTACCTTGTCTGCCCGTTGCCCACGGCCGTTGGTTTGGACCCGGTCTTGCCTTAAGTATTGATTCTTCTGGATGTGTTCTGCGATTGTCGCTGTGTACCAGGCTTGAACATCGCCGTTGTCCCTGCTGACAAGGACCACCTCCTGGTCCCCCAACTCCCCCACGACCATATGGTTAACCTCGTGCGGGCAGCGGGGGTTAATGTCGCCGGCGACAAATTTGGACATTTCGGTCTTGCTCTTGTCTGGGTCGAGTATCGCTAGGGGCCGCCCCAGCGCGACCTTGACACCTCGGCCGAGGCGATAGACGTGCACGAAGCCCTTGTATGCCACAAAATACAAGTCATAATGCTGAGACAGCGCTGTCAGGTTCATGCGTGCTCTGGCAACACGAGGGAAGTCTTCCCACTGGCCGGAGAAGCCTTGAGGATACGGCTCATTCTCATGATCGTGCAGCATGTCCGAGATATCCTCCCGGCATCCGAAACCAAAACGATCCTCCGCCTTTTGTGATCCACGATACCTGACTGTGTACCCTGGGACGAAGCCCCTGCTTATGGTGCTTGGCTGGGTACTGGTAGATGGCATTGTGCTGAAGTTATGAATGACAACATTAATAGTGGCTTGGATGATGATGTTGATGGCCAGGCAGAGGGAAAACCTCCTCAGAGGTTGTAACTATAACCCCTTAGGAGACAAGTTCCCAAGGGACGACCGGCGCTTCTGCAGTGACGAGGACGTTAGCGAGACAATGGATGAGACCCAGCTGCGTCCAAACCATGACGAAGATGAAATGGGGCACTCGTAATGTGACAGCGGTAGGAGAGAAGGATGACAAAATGGGCAATCTTGCAGCGGTCATGTGAGAAGAAGGTCGGCAGGAAGGGTGCAGCGCTTAATATGAGCCGCAAGAGCTCCACGCGAGGCGAGCATGCAGTATGCCTCCCAAGGTTGGTCTAACTTACTACAGTACCTACCTACCTAGGTAGGTACTTAAGTACTTCAGTATGTACCTACCTAGGTATCAAGTTAGGTAGGTACCTAGGTAGGTATCAAGTCATCCAACCTACACAGTACTCCTCCCTGTGGGCTAGCTGATCCGCAGCAGTGTGGCTCCCAACATCTCCCGCTCGTCGGATCCTTCAGGAAACACGTCTGCGTCTGGCGAACGGCAACAAGATCCTTTCTATCATGCCGCGGCCCGGAGGCTTTAGTCGGGTTGCACTCGCAATCCAAAGACAAGACTGCTCCAGACAGGCTCGAGCGAGGTAATGTATGGAAAGGATCGGACAGACATACCGTGACGAGGTTAGAGGAGAGGTGGGTGATCTTTTATCACGATAAGAACCCCCCCACTATACCTTCTCTACGTTTAGTAGTCACTTCAATCAGGGCACTAGCGCAGACTACTTATAGGCTACGTATACTTAGATTAATAGAACTTAACTTAATCTCTATTAACTAAATAAGAGAGAGGACTATAAAGGTACTATTTATATATATAATTAGTAGTAAAGTATAATAAGCTACCTTAAGTTTATTTAGGGTTTAGTAAGACTTTATCTTTATAATTAAATAAATATATATTACTCCCTCGCTTTATTAGTATTTCAAGTATAGCCTAATTATTAAAGTACTTAAAATTATTACTAAACTATTTATAATCCTTCTTAAATGATATCTTATTAGTAGAGTTATAATAAAAACTTATATAAATACTTATATACTTATATAAATATTTAACCCCTATATATATACTACTAATCTAATTAAATTTTTATATAGTCTATATAAAAAGATAGATAAGCTTTTAAAATTTATAATAATATATGTTTTAAAGGGTTAGGGGTATTATATAAGTATCTAGATAAGGGTTAAACCTTAAGGGTTAGTTATATAAGTTAGCCCGCTCGAGGTTTAAAGATATACACTTGTAATATACCCCTTTCTTAGACTCTAACCCTAGGGTAAAGTTTTTATGAAATACTAGATTTAAATCTACCTAGAGTTTACTAAGTAACTTTATATAATATTTCTACTTATATAAAGTTAATAGGGGGTTAAATATTTATATAAGTAATTATATAAGTTATTATTATAACTCTACTTATTAGTATACTAAAGAGAATATATAAGCTAGCTATTTAGTATATAAGTAAGGAATAACTACTAGCTATAATAATAATTATCTAATAGTACTTTAATAAGTATACTTAGCTAGTAAGTATTATTAAATGAAGAATTACTTATAATATAAAAACTATTATAAAAGAGTTTTAATTTATTACTATACTTATATTAGTATAGTACCTAGTTACCTTTAGTATAAATATAAAGCTAAACCTTATCCTCTTACAAATAAGCTTATAAATCTTTTAAATAGCTTTTCTACTAATAATATACTCTTAAGTACTATTATACTTAAGGACTAGTATTTATATAATATTTATAAATTATACTACTTCTTCCTCTTTAGTAGACTTATATATAAAGTTAGCTTTACTAGGTAAGTTTAATTTTATACTTAAAGTAAGGAAAAAGGAGTTATACCTAATAAAGTTTTACTAATAATTATATATTAAGAATACTTAATTTAGTACTTATTATATTAAATAGTATAAGTATGTAAAGCTAATATAGCTAAAGATCTTTTTAAGGGTTTTATTAAATTACTTACACTTATTATTTAATTAAACTTAATAAGGCTTAATAAAGTATAATTAAATCCTATAAATCCTTAAGTAAATAGTAACCTTATAGCTTATAAAGGTACTACTATTATTAGTAACTAGCCCTTTAAGTACTTTATATAATATAATTAAATAGCTAAGTAAATTAATTACTAAACTAGTAACTAAGCTAGATATTAATACTATAGTATCAAGGGAAGTAGTATATTTAATTATAATATAAAGGGTTATAAACTATTGACTATAATAAATAGGCCTACTATAATTTATCCTTTATTTTAAAAAAGGTACTAGTATTATAATAAGCTTAAGTATACTTAGATTATAGATATTTAGTAAATACTTAGTAACCTTATAGTAAAAATAAGTTATTAAAAGTATTTAAGTAGTAAAGACTATATTTAAGTATTAAAGCTTTTATTCTATAAAGTAAAATAAAGACTTAATATTATAGTAGATATCTTTTATATATATATATATATATATAAGAATACTTATAAGGGTATTATAGTTATCAATAATATAATATATACTATTCTATACTTAGTAAAGCTTATTTTTATAAATAAAAAACTACTTCTATATTTAGTTTTTAAATAAATCCTTTAGTAATTAGGATTTGTTAATAAGAAAGTTACTAATTACTTATAAATTAATAGCTAAAAGTTAGTTAAAATTAAAGTACTATAATGTTTTTACTACTAATATAAGTAGTATTTATTAGCTAACTAGTAGTTAGTTTAATAAACTAAGTAGTTTAAATTATACTACTATAAAGTCTTTATAATAATAATAATAAAAGCTTTTTAGATTAATAACTAGTTTATATTTAAATTTTACTTGATTATAGCTTAGCTAAAGTAAAACCTACTAAAGTTTAGTAGTAATACTTAGTATATTACCCTTAGTATTAATAGTAATACTTAAGGAGTTATTATTTTTAGTAGTAATACTTAAGGTACTATTTAATATAGTAATAAGCTTGGAATTAGTAAAGTTATCCTTATTAATAATAGCTACTACTATAGCTATTACTATAGTAAGTAGCTAGGAAAGCTAGTTAGTTAAGGTATTCTTTTTACCCTTATAATAAATAATATATAAGTTAGAGTATTTAAAGATATTAATAAATTACTATATTTAGTATAGTAAATTATACTTTTTATAAAGGAAATTAAAACTTTTATAATTAATATATACTTAAATTTTATAGTCTTTAATTTAGTTATAATACTTTTATAAAGCTTAAATGATTACTAAAGCCTCTTATTCCTAAGTACTATACTATATTTAACCTAATACTAACTTATAGCTAATATATACTATAAAGTATAAATTTAGTATATTTAAAAATAACTAAGAAATCTTTATTTATAAACTTAAAGATAAATATACAAGAACTTTACTAATATTAATACTTAGTATTAATATTATTTATATAAAAAAGATTACTATTAAAGTAAGCTAATATTAGTAGTATAACTAGTATATTTTAAATATTAACTATTTATATTCTTTAAGTTCTTCTACTAAGCTAAAACTATAATAAGTATTCTAAAGGGATAAAATATAATATTTTTTTAAAATAAATATAGTAAGTTTTACTATATAAGAAATTTTATAATAACGTTCTAATTTACTTTTATAAGCCTAGAAGCTTCTATATAAGTAGCTATAGTATTAGGCTATACCCTAGGGTACCTATTTATACTAGTACTATTAAGGTTAAAGCTATTATAGTTTATAAGCTACTAGTTTAATACTATTAAGTACTAGGTAAAAGTAATGTTTACTATATAATTTAGGCTTTAAAGGATAAATTACTTAAAATAGGTAATATTAAAAAGCTACTATTATTTTATAAGTTCTAGCTTTACGTTTCAATATATATTTTATTAATGAAACTAACTAACTATAATAACTTACTTATAATAACCTTTTTTTATAAAACTAATTAGAGGTAATTAAATAAACTATTACTCTATTAAAATAACTTTAAGTAAAGTAACTATACTTTATTATCTAAATATATAGTTTTAATAGCTTTATTATAAATAGTAATATTATAGAAATAAATAAATAAGTTTATCTTTATATTAGAGTAGCCTTTAGCTTAAAACTAAGTTTATTAAGTATAAAAATAGTAAATATATTTTTAAAAATAGTAAATTAGTTTAACTTAAAGTTTTAATATATTTGAATTTTAAAAACTTTTAAAGTTAAAGTTGAAAATTCTATAAAATATAATATTAAAAAAATAAATACTAATAAGTTAGCTAAATTTAAAAAAAGGCTTTACTAAATAAAACTAGAG
>MAVT02001095.1:0-16702 GCA_001702395.2 Diaporthe helianthi | reverse complement strand
TATAAGTTTAAGTACTAGTTAGGATAATATAAAGCCTTTTAGCCTAGGGGATAAAGGTAGTCCTATAGCTTCCGCTATAGAGGTTACAAATACTATCTCTTTACAAGTTCAGGAGTAGCTTACAACATAGCTATAAGCATAGCCTAAGGAGCACTTACTACAAACTCGTTAAGGTATAATATATATCTTTTCACCTACTTATATCGTTTAGGGCTAATATAGAGGTAGATTCTCTAGGACCACGCTAAAGTAGCTACGCAAGTACAACCCTATACACATTACAAAGCCTATACAGAATATAGTTAATTACGTTATACACTATAGCGTAATAGTACTACTCTATATTAATTCAATTATTACTAAGTATCCAAGCTATAAACTTAACTAGAACTAGTTTGTAATAAATATAGTACCTTTTCTAGCTATCCTACTAACTAGCGCAGGCTTTTACTAGCTTAAGCTTTAGCCTTAATTTTTTAACTATAAGCCCTTACTAGTTAGTTTTTTCCTTTTTTTGCTTTATATTTTCTTTTACTATTTATAGCTTATAATATTAAGCTTTTATCTATATAAAAAGTAATTAGGTAAATTATACTAGTATAGTTATAGTAGTTACTAAAGATATTAGTACTATAGACTAGCTACCCCATAGGCTTAGTAGGCTAGATATATAGCTTCTCCTAGGGAGCGGTTTAGAACTAGTTCTAGAAGTAGTAATACAAGCATTGTATAAACATACTAAATTAACTTTAAAATTAATTATATCTCTATAGCATTAAAGCTACTAAAGGAGTTGACTTTTAAACAAGCTATAATAGAGATAGTAGATTATTGTTGCTTTCTTTAAGTATAGTACTACTAGGCCTAGGTGTAAAGGGTTGTAGTAATAGGGCTCAGTAGCGTTTTTAAACTAATTAAGAGCTAGTTCTATTTAACCTACTAAGGCCTTATAAAGACGTTAGAGGTAGATTAAAAACTATAGAAGAGGGAGTTATACTAAATAGGTTAGGGGCAGCTTATACTAGCTAGCTAAACTATAGATCAATTTTACCTTAGCGATTATTCTAGATCTAATGTTATTAATACTATAAATGTAACTTTTAAGAATAATAAATACTCTTAAGTAATATATAGTAGATAAGGTAGTAGCGTTTATCTAATATTTTACTATTAGATATTACTTTAGCTATTATTAAACTAGTTTTAAAGGAGTATACTATAAAATGCATAACCTTAAGCATATTAGTATAATTATTTACCTTATTCTAGATTTTCTTATAAATAGGGGATAGGTTTTTATTAGTATATTAAGTAAATACTTTCTACTTATATAACTTAGCCTAAGCCTAAATCTTATTAGGTAAATACTTACCTAAACTAGTTAGAAACTAATAATAAACTAAGAAGTAAGGTTTTAAATACTTAAAAGTAGGTTAATAGTAAGTATATATATTTCTATATCTTTACACTTTATAAGTTTAGTTATATACCTCTATTTATTAGTATCTTGCTTAATATTAGTTTGTTAAATACCCTATATAAAATAGATTTTATAAAAAATAACTATATAATATAGATATTAGTTTAGCGTTTGCCGTTGCGTAGGAAAGCCTTATAGATTAAGAGAGGCTAAGTATTAGCTAAGTTCTAGATAATATAAGCAACTAGCTATAAGCTAGTTTAGTTTAACTTACTACTTAATTAAGTTATGCCACTATCTATAATTAGTACCTACTAACGATCTTTACTAGGCCTATAGATGTATTCCTAATGATTTGCAATACTAAAGTCTTAGTTAAGTAGCTTAAAGTACTTTGTAAAGAGGTGCTAAAATACTATAGAAGACTAGCTATTAATGAAGATGCGGGAGTAGATATTTCCTATAAAAGTAATTAGAATTAGTTTATATATAGTTTAGATATAGTATAGGCCTACTTACTTTTATTAACTATATTAGACTAGCTACTAATTATAAGCTTGCTTTTATTACAAGAACGAAGGCGTTTCTAAGATTTATTAATCTTAAAAGTATAGTTTACTTAAAGCTTTTTAAGTTACTTTTTAAAAAAGTAAATAATTAGGAAATTAGTACTATTATAGTAAAAATAGCAAATATACTATATAAGGTTAGGAACTAGTTTAGCTTTAGTAAAGAATTATTTACCTAGAGACTAGTTTCTAATACATGTTACTACTTATATATAAGAATAGTAGACTTAATTCTACTAAGATCTAGGTACTAGAGGGCTCGCTAACGTATAATTAAGGCTTTCTATATAGATATATTCGCTAGCTTGCGTTTTATTGCTATATAGGATTTACTATAGAAGCGTTAGATAATAGCTTAAAGCTTAGGGTGTTTTAAAAGTACTACTATAACTACTTTAGAACTAGTTCTAGTGTAGATTTTAAGGATATTACTTACATACGCGTAAGTAAGGTTAGCTAATGCGCATAATAAGCTAGAAGACTTTATAGAGCAATATTTTACTTGTTTTATTAGTAACTAGAGGCTTATGCTTATAAATACTAGATATTAGTAGAATAGCCTTATAGACCTTTTCTTTATCTATGGGGATAAGGAATGTTAATAGGTAGTTATATTATATATTAATCTATTTAGTTCTACTAGTTAGGTAGTTATAGCCTAGAACTAGTTTAGTATTAGATCTTAATCGCTTTTAGTAAAGTATATATAGTAGTTTTTTTAATAATATTATTTCTATACTATTATATTATAAATACTCTTTAGAGCCTATAGTAGTAGATAGTTAGGGTTATTAATAGTAGTTTATATATTATATATATAGGTAGTATTCTTCCTTAAAGTAGTAAAAGCTATATTATAGCTTAGCTTTGCTTTTACTAAAATACTTATAGTATATATAGTACTTTTTTTATAGATAAGGAGTAGCTTAGAAGATAGGTGTATATAGGATTTAGTGCTTTAGATAAGGATTAACGCCCTTACTAAGTATATAGCCTAGCCTAGCTATATACTTATAAAACTTCTCTTAATAAAACTCCTATATAAGGTTATTAAACTACTTATAAACTAATAAGCAACTAGTTTATAGATAAAGTAGATAGGTAATATATACAATATATAGTAGGGATTTTTAGGCTAGCTCTAAGTTTTAAATTCTAATAGCTTCTAATTAAAATAATACATTAGACTTTTTAATAGTATTAAGCTATATATATATAATATTATGCGGGATGTAAGAGTAAGCTCTAATACTAGTATAAGTATAGGAATATTTAATATATTTAGTATTATTAAGAAAAGAACACTTTATTATTATTCTATAGCTATTAAGGAGCTTTATCCTAAATGCAACCTATATTATTAGTTAAAAATAAACTAGTTTTAAATTAGTTAGGTATACTCTATATACCTAGTGTATTATGTATTCAATTTACTGCTAATCTTTGCTCTTAATATCTATAATAAGTATATAACTCTTGTTTAATGTTTCTAGGTAGGGTAGCTAAGTATTTATATATATAACTTTAAACGTAAACGTTAGTAGTAACGCAAAGAAGAGATATTTATTAGTATAGTTTTTTATTATAGGGTATTTATAATTAGGTTAATATATAAAGGGATTTAGGGTTAACTAATAAATTAGTTTATAAGTAGTTTTAGATCGCTTATTGGTTTATTATATACTACGTTTAATAATAAATTTAAGGCAATTCTTTTACTTTCTTTGTTTACCTAGGGCCTAGGTAGATTAAAAATAGTAGGTAATAGAAACTTAATACTATTAGGTATAGGGCTAAGTATATTTTTGCTATTAGATTTCTTACTAGTATTACCTAAAGGTATAGAACTAGTATTAAGCCTTAGGGGTATCGCGGATTGCGTATTATAATAATATCTATATTAATATAAACTAGTTTTAGACTAGTTTCCAACTAGTTTATTGTTTATAATTTAACCCTTTACCTACGTAACTATATCTATTTAGCATTACGTAGCTAGTCTAGGCTAATGTACCCCTTAAGTCGATGAAGGTTACTTTCTTATTTGACTTCGAAAGCTTAAATAACATTGAAAATTCTACGAGCCCTAATTGGCTACTAGCCCCTGTTGAATTGTGGGTCCGTCAGATCATAAAGTGACCTAACGTCAGCCGAACTACCAACCCACCGTGCAGGAGGCCCAAACACTGGGAGAGGAAGGAAGCCTTAGCTAATGAATGCTGTTTAGACTACGGATCACAGAGTGATGAGACGACATGGACTGAACAGCCCGGGCACTGTACTATGTAATTATAACAACAACAACAACAATAATAATAAAAAGTGCTGACACAACATGACCCCAGGAGTCCCGGTTCAGGATGGGTGCAGGAAACACGCTGGCACGCCCTCAGGCTCACGACATCTGGCTCTTGGCCAGAAAATTGAAGGGCTCGGTCGCCAACCACCACCTGGGCAGCTGGGCCATCAAGTCGAAACAGCTGCGGAGAAACGTGAGCACGAACAACAGCTTCTGCTTGTGTTTCATCACCACGACTGCCTTGGCGGCCGGCATGCGAGTGGTCGACGAGATTCCCGAGTGTCGGAAGTGATGATCTACGAAGAATTTCTACCCTAGGTACCTAGGTACTTGGGTATCTGCCTATCCATACGCCAGAGAAGACCCGGGGCAGGTTTCTTATTTGGCTGACGCGCCTGCCCTGTCAGCCAATAAGGCATCCCAACATACTCCAACGCCGTGAAGAAATAGAAGACTAGTTCTCAGCCCCGATACACAATCCTGCCGCACCAGGCACACCCACTCAGGTTGTTAGGCCAGCGCATGTTTTTGGTCTGACCGGCAGAACAAACATTTTGGTCCATGCAGGGCCCAAGGACCCTGAGACAGACAGGTTTTCCAGCTCTTCCTGGCATGTGGACCCCTCTGATACGCCCAGACGCCCTGACGCCGTGCACATGTGCTACATGATATGCCCTCTGCTCGCCTGCTCGCAGGCGCGGCCAAATGGTCAGAGACGGGCAGATCCACTAAAAATGCCATCATGGTCAAGTCAGTTTGCGTTAATCAATATGAGCACCACTGGTCCTAGGTTGAAAGTTTATGACAATTTATGACAAGAGAAGAAGAAATAGAAAAAAGGGAAAAAAGTAAGAAAAAGAAAAAGAAAAAAAAAAGAAAGAAAGGTTAAAAAAATTCAAACACATCTTGTCTGCTGCCCGCATAGGGAAGGCCGAGGGGCGAGAATACATGAGCAGACAAGAGGCAAAAAGTACTTGGTGAACCAGCCCAGCCAGCCCAGGCGAGGATGGGATTCTCAGCAAATCCCCATCCTCGGGCTTGCCTCAAAGCAAGATTTCCCATCACGCAGTGGCGTGGTTGGCGTTGCAGCAGGCGGGCAGGCGGGCAGGCGGGGTTTACACATCCATGCCCAAGGGTCTTACTTTCTACCACACATGTCTTGTGCGTACTCGGCCTCGCCACATTCCTGTCATGTATATCTCAGCAGATCGTCATTAACAACATCGACAACTTGTTTTACCTGTAGAAAATCCTGCCAATGGAGAAGCTGCCGGGCCCGCCTAATTCTTACCCGCCTTTCCGGCATCCCGAGCCGGGGGAGAGAAAAAGAGACAGGATTTGTTCTTACTGCAGCCCCCATTGATGGCCCCATGATGGCCCCAAGTCATCATCACATAAGAAGCCGAGCGCAGGCTCTAGCGATCAATGATCATGCACGAAAGCTTGGGGGAGCAAGCTTTCCGGGGCGGGCTGAACAGGCTGACTGGCCGATAAGGAGTTTGGGAGGGATGATTCAACAAGCTTGGTGTGTCAGATGCTAGCTAGCTATTGACTGTCGACTTGCACTTGGGGTCATGACCAGCCCGCACTTGTGAACACCGGGTTCGGTCCATCGATATCTACACTTTCCCATCCCGGGACAGGAGCCACTCCCTCGGATGGCCTACATCTCACATTGAGTTGTCCATCTTGGGCCATCCAACGGGTCATCTCCCGAGAGGCCACCCACAAGGCAGCACGCGCTGGTCAAGCACTGGTCTCACCACACCGTTTGAGATCCGTCGAGCTGTTCGGGTTGATGGGTTGGTGCATGGTTCCACGATGCCTTTCCCCAACAGACTAACCGGCTTACTGGTCGGGGATTCGTATCATGTAAACCCTATTTTGCTCCTCAGATGCCTACTGCAGGCAGCTCGAGGGCCACCCTCTGCCTTTCTATTCGTCCAAGCCTGTGGCGTCCTCTGCTCAGCTGCCAGGCGCGCTGCCTCTACCGGCATGTCTCCTCCGCTTTCAATGCCTCCTCACTTCTTCGTCGCGCCAGTGTCAACCCGCTTGGAAGGTGGTAGGGCGGGCTTTTTGAAAACACCATCACTGCTCGTCTTGCTGCTGTCACCGCCGACCTGTGTGAATGTGCCGCCCTTGAACCAGCGGTCCTGCTCGGCGTCCCGTTTCCTCTTCAACTCTGCCTGAACCTTTGGATCCACCAACTCCAGGCCTTGTACTGGCGTGAAGTTGAGGGATGACATGGTTCCACCACCGCCCACCGTAGTACCCACACCAGATGCTCGTAGTCCGTTGCCGCGCAGATCAAGGCCACCGGGTGTCTGGCCGAAGCCCTTGAGCGACGATGCCGCGCCGCCCGTGACCGAGCTCGCGAGCCCGCCCCAGCCCTTGTTCTTCGCGCTGAGTTTTGCGCGGGTGCGCGCGTCGATCTGTGTCCCACGGACCCGACCGGTGTCTGTCTGTCCGATCATGCCCATGCCCACGGTGGAGTCACCGGCGCCGTAGCCCGCTTCCTTCTCCTCCTTGCCAAAGGCTACACGATTCTGCGCCTTGCGCAAATCAGTCATGGCCGTGGCTTCCTTGGCCTTCCGCGCCCGACGTCCTCCTCGTTTTCGACTGGGCTTGTCGTCCGGCACAGGCAGAGCGCGCTGTCCCTTGCTTAGGGGCTTCTCTTGCAGCTTGTCAAGCCGCTCGAGGCAGCTCTGCTTGAACTCCTCGCCGGCTGAGCCATCCGGGCTTGAGTGTGCACAGTCTACCCTCGCGGCAAGGACGACCTTTGCGGATACTATACGCATAGCCTGCCTCTTCATGTCGCTGGGTACACCGCGGATGATTGGGGAGTGGTACAGGAAGCCCTGCTGGCGAATGCCGACATTTGTGGCCATTCCGCTGCTCTGTTGCTTTTTGGACCCCCAAGCAGATATGTTGCAGGCCGGTGTCTTGGCCAGTCCGGTCAGGCCTCCAGCTCCGTTCAGAAGCTGTGCGGCCGTCAGAGACTCGACGAGGGCGGTTAGATTTGGTGCGAAGATGTTCATGCGCGATTGCACGTATTCCGTCAGGGTCTTCTTTGCCCTGTCCAGGTCCACAACCATCTTGCAAGCCCTCATTATCCGGCTGAGCTCGGCCTCTGACATTTCTTGGCCGTTCGTTCTCGTCGCCTCCAGTGTCACAATCATGAGAGAGGGTCCGTCAAGTACCTCCTTCAGCGTGGAGGTCAAGATGTTGTTCTTGGACGTTTCCAAGGTCTTGACGTTGTCTGAATCGAGAGGGCCATTGCCCAGAATCGCAACAACCTTCGCATACTCGAGAGGGTTCGTGATCAACGTCTCGAGCTCGGGAAACCGTACCGAGTAGTGGTCGCGAATATATTTGTGCACAAGCACAATCTCGCTGTCGATGGATGTGGATAGCTGGTTCGACTCGGTCAAGAGGTTGTATTCGGGGTGGTCTTCGATGTTGCCGATGCTAGCATCTCGCGCCTCTGGTGGTTGCGCTTGATAGAAAGCAATTTTCTGCAAGGTCGGGCGCAAATGGTCAGGGCTAATATCCAGGGATAAGATGTAAACACTTCACAATGTCTTGAACAAGTGGCAGAGGGCGAAGGGGGGCTTCAAAAGCAGGGAACTAACCTGAAGTACTGGCTCCAATGTCTTCATGAGACCAGCGACATGCCGCACGTCGTTGACGTCCTTCAGTTGCATCTTTTCGACCCTGACTTTGGCTTCCTCGGGATCCTCCGGTACTTGTTTGCTGGTGTCGACACCACCCATATCCTCATCATCCTCGTCAGCTCCATCATCCAAGTCCATGTCGCCCACGTTTCCGTGCGTCTCTTTGGAAGTGTCGCCATCGTCGCCCCCGAAGAAGCTGTCCTCGTTCGGGGCGTCGCCAGCCTCGGATCCCGAGTCCTCGAAGTCCTGGAGCAGCTCGTCCACAAGCGTAGACATCTTGCTCGTTTTGCTTGTCAGAAGATAAGTTGTTCTTTGATTACGCTTTCAGCTCGGTGGGTATCGCGACACGGTGTCGACCCTGCGTAGGTGAGAAAGTATGGCAAGCTGAAGAGGTGTGTGTTGTTGATGTCAGAGGTTCTTTCCTTGTCAGGGCAACGAGGTAGGAGCGTTGAAGGTTGGAAAAAGTGGGTGGTCCGTGCTGGACCCACAATTTACCGCAGGTACACAGTAAGTAGCCTGCATTGGAAAACAAACGATTCAGTCCCCAATCTTGAGCCTGACACCATAGGACTCACGCTGACCTCCTCGCTGTCACCTCCTCGTCCCCTCGGACCTTCCCTTCTCGGCGTTCTCCAGGCATCGTCATCTGGCCGCTACCCCTACCGGCTCGCCAACAATGGAGTCCTCACGCGGTCCTCCCCGTGTGAAGAACAAGGGAGCTGCGCCCATCCAGATCAGCGCCGAGCAGCTCCTCCGCGAGGCCGTCGACAGGCAGGAGGGCGGCCTCGATAAGCCCGAGCAGCGCTTCGCGGACCTCGAAGAGCTGAAAGAGTTCCAGGGCCGCAAGCGTCGCGAGTACGAGGACTACATCCGCCGCAACAGCCAGTCTCTCAAGAACTGGACCCAGTACACCGACTTTGAGATCCAGTACAAGGAGTTTGCCCGCGCGCGGTCGGTATTCGAGCGTGCCCTGGATGCGCTCCCCACCAACCCGGCGCTGTGGATGCGGTACATTGACTTCGAGATCAAGGAGCGCAACATCCAGCATGCGCGGAATCTGCTTGATCGCGCCGTCACTTTGCTGCCACGCGTGGACAAGATGTGGTACAAGTATGTCTTCGTCCAGGAAGGGCTCGGCGACATACCCGGCTGTCGCCAGGTTTTCGAGAGGTGGATGACATGGCAGCCTGATGAGCGGGCATGGAGCGCCTACATCCACTTTGAAAGGCGATATCAGGAATTTGACAATGCGCGGAACATCCTCCAGCGATTCATTCTTGTTCATCCTGAGCCGCGGAATTTCCTGAAATGGGCCAAATTCGAAGAGGAGTTCGGGACAAGTGACATGGTTAGGGACGTCTTCCAGACAGCAATCGAGTCGTTAGGCGACGAGTTCGTTGATGAGCGATTATTTATTGCCTTTGCGAGGTACGAGGCAAAGCTCAAGGAGTATGACCGGGCAAGGGCTATCTTCAAGTTCGCGCTGGACAACCTCCCGCGATCAAGATCTATGAAGCTGCACGCGGACTACACCGTATTCGAGAAGCAGTTTGGCGACCGGGACGGCGTTGAGGACGTTATTCTCTCCAAAAGAAGGAGACTGTACGAGGAGCAGGTCAAGGAGAACGCCAAGAACTACGACACGTGGATCGACTACGCAAATCTGGAGCAGACGTCCGGCAATGTCGACCGGGTACGAGAAGTCTACGAGAAGGCAGTCGCCCAGGTTCCACCAGCACAGGAGAAGCGACTTTGGAGGCGGTACATATATCTGTGGATCTTCTACGCCATATACGAGGAGATGGAGGCCAAAGATATCGAGCGCGCACGACAGGTCTACGATGCATGCTTGAACCTGATCCCGCACAAGAAGTTCACTTTTGCCAAGGTATGGCTGCTGAAAGCCCAGTTCGAAATCCGCCAGGGCAACCTGACGCTGGCGCGCAAGACGCTCGGCCGGGCGATCGGGATGTGCCCCAAGGACTCGCTGTTCAAGGGTTACGTGGCGCTGGAGCAGAAGCTCTACGAGTTCACGCGGTGCCGCACGCTGTACGAGAAGCACGTGTCGTACAACCCGTCCAACTGCCAGACGTGGATCGACTGGGCGCAGCTCGAGCGGGCGCTGGGCGACCTGGAACGGGCGCGCGCCATTTTCGAGCTGGGCATCGACCAGCCGGTCCTAGACATGCCGGAGATGGTGTGGAAGAAGTACATCGACTTTGAGGAGGAGGAGGGTGAGTTCGAGCGGGCGCGGGCGCTGTACGAGCGGCTGCTCGAGAAGGCGGACCACCCCAAGGTCTGGATCAGCTACGCCCAGTTCGAACTCGGGGCGCCTGACGAGGGCGAGGCGGCACCGGACGAGGAGGACCAAGGCGTGTCCGAGGAGGCCAAGGGCCGCACGCGCAAGGTGTTCGAGCGGGCGCTCAACGGCATGCGGGACCGGAAGGCGGAGCGGGTAATGCTTCTCAATGCGTGGCTCGCGTTCGAGAGAGAGCAAGGCTCGGCCGAGGACGTGGCCAAGGTGGAGAAGCAGATGCCGCGCAAGGTCAGGAAGACGAGGAAGAACGAGGACGGAGAAATGGAGGAGTTCATCGACTACGTGTTCCCCGTGGACGAGCAGCAGCCGGCAGACATTTCCAACTTCTTGGCTATGGCACAGGCATGGAAACAGAACTAAGATCGCAGGGGGTTTTGTCTAATGCTGACCAAAATGCATCACATTTTACCTGTCACGCCTCAAGTCTCCGTGTCACCTGTGACTAACTAGCCCAATGCTGTTGCACCTTCGGAGCAGATCATCAAGCTTGAGACAAATCGACAGGCAGACTTTCTGGGTCACAGACGTGTCTCGGTCGAAGTCTTCCGAGGCATATTCTGTCTGTCTGGGGACGAACAGCGAAGAGTGGCCAGCTCTCATTCTAACCCCCGTTGTCGGCCTGAACCCATGTCGGGTACGCTCAAGTTGTGAGAGAGGGACGGGTGGTTGGTACGGTGAACAGCACAAGCACAAGCATGGTGATGTCATGGGCGCGACCGCCAATGCCAAGCTGGGAACTCCCGCTCACGCCTTTCCGCCAGCTTGGGCTGCTTGTTTGTTAGCCGGAGCTGGGGTGGGTTCGGCTTCACCCGGTGGACGGATATTGTTCTACATCACATACTCCGTACACAGTACATAATATATGCAGAATCGCGGACGCTACAATAGAAATGGGGATCGGTGTTCATGAAGAGAGAAAACACGCCACCGTCAAAGATGCTGTGGCTGGCTCAGCTCTAGTTGATTAATAAATAGCTCAATCAGACTTTCACACACCCCCTCTGGGGTGTGCAGAGACCCGCCCGAAGGCGGGCACCGGATCAAAGCGGTCATGCGCTTACGCTTATTCTCTCTTCTTTCAAGCCCGAGTGCCCCCCACCCCTCACCCTCACACCGCCGCTCTCGACACAGTTGCAACGAACCCCAACCAGGTACTCGCCGCCGGCACGTTGTCGCATTTGGGCAAGACCGCACTGGCTTGGCTGTACCTGTCAGAGAATGTACTTCTCAACTGCTGCCACGTCTCATTGGTTTCATGGACTCGTGCATTTGACTGCTATGAAGCTTTCTTGATTTCTTAATGTAAGGGCAGGGGCATAGTGGAAAAGAAATCAGGTCATAAAGGTGTCGTCGTCATCTCGTTCTGCGCGTGGGTTAGGCTAGCCCCTTACAATTGTCATGAGCATTTGTCGTTCCCAAATTCCAAAGATGCTGGTCTCCCACCCAGAGAAAGACCGCCCAACCAACCCAAAAACCATCTCCAAAAAAAAAACCCTCAAAAAAAAAAACACTGATGTGCGGCGTCCGAACTAAGCAGACGTGTCTCCCAGCCATTCGGCTTTAGATGCCCCGTTTGGAAACCCGCATCGGCTAACTCTGCTAAAAAGAAAAAAGAAGAAAAAAACCTACCCCTCGTGGGACCCTGGGCATTTTCCTCCGTGCACCCGTCCCAGGGCCCGTTCGCATTGTCTTCCACCCCGCGAGGACAAAGAAATCATCGATCGTCCGATCTGTGGGTACGTTGGCTGCAGGTGATCTTGGCGGCCAGCCACTCGCCTCGCGTGGTTCGCGCGTTGTTGTCTCGTATGTTCTCGTTCTTTGGTTTGTACGCGGCTCTTGTGGCCCACTTGCTGATTATCCCGGCGGATCCTCTCTTGTGGCCGAACCCGAAGGAGCGGTTACACACACAACAAGCGAATCCCAGGGAGAAACAGGCTTGGGCCTAGAACCACCCGAAATTCTCAGAGACATCCTTGACTCCACACGACGCGGAAGGGATCGTCTGTTTTAGCGGCGGTAGCGCCGATCTATCACGAAACAGGGATATCATCAGTAACTTGCACGGGAACATTTTGTGTGAAAAGAAAGCAAATAAATTAGTGGCGAGTAGAAAGGGGCTGGAGTAGAACGGTCTTGGGGAATCTATCTGTTTCCCCCAAATGCACTCAAAGTCTTTGGTGGCATTGGTGGCGTGTGTAAAGAGAATGGCGCGTGTGAAGTGAGTGTATGAGCTGGTGTGGCGTAGGCATCATGAGACATGGGAAGAAGCAGCCGAAGCCTAGGCTTAAGGGCCCAAGCCGAGCTACCATCGCATTGCAGCGGTAGAAGGTAGAGTCGTCAAGCCAATCGAAATGGCCCAATATGAAAGCACTCGACATTTCTTAGACCCAATAGGGAGAGACATGTTCCACAAGAAGGTTTGAACGCCTTCCTTTTTGTCGCACATGTTCCAAAGCTTTTGGTCATCATAACAGTCGTAAGGGTATATATATAGTGCTTGTTGAGAAACGTGCGAGATGTGCGGTGCCACGGCGGTGGAGTCGTACAGGCAGACAGGCAGACAGGCAGGCAGGCAGGCAGACGTATGACATGGTGTGCAAAATGAGCCACGCAGCAGAATGGGAAGATTGTTCATAAAGGCATCCATACTTGTTGCATCGTGCGCCTGGTTGCTGCTCATCTTCTGCTGCTGCTGCTGCTGTAGCCAGCAGGGGGTGCAGGCAAGGCAGAGTAGGGATTCCCATCAGAGTAACGGGGCCCGTCGTCGTACCTGCCGCCAACCCGCGGGGGAACTGACGAAGCATATCTGTCAGCCCCGGATCTTCTGCTGTACTGCGTGGCACCGTCGTCGAAGTCGTCATAGTCGTCGTCGTCGTCGTCGTCGTCGTCGTCGTCGTCGTCACTCGAGTACGCGAGCCGCTTCTGCTGGCGTGCGAGGCATTGCATCCTGCGCTGGTGCCGCTCTTCCTTTTGATGTTTCCACTCCGTCACCTCGTGGCTCATCTCCCGGGCTTCCTTGAGCTCGGAGACGGCTCCCTTGATGCCCAACGCGGCGATGCCAACCGACGCGGCGTCTTGCAGCAGCGCCTTTGACTTGAGCTTACGGGCTTCCTCTGGGCTAAGACGACCCTCCTTGACCGCCTTGTGCCGAGCATTTCGCTTCTCCATGCTCTGATACACATTGTGCGCTGCATGAATGGTGGCCACAGCCGCCAGGCCAGTAGTGATGATTTGCTTACCTCGCATCTTCTTTGCCCTCTTCTCGTCCTCATCCGAATCTCCCAGATCCGAGCTGGAGACCGACCCTCGAGAGGATGCCCGGCTTCGGGAAGGGGCTCCTCTTGACCGGCTACGAGCCCGATGGGACCGGTCATCATCGTAATCGTCGCGATATCGGCCATCTCGAGAATCATAATCATCGTCGTAGCGGCCCCCCCGGCGCGATCCACGTGGGGAACCGTACTCGCTTTCATCCTCCCCTTTGCCCAGGCCGATTCTCGCCAAGCCCTTGCGGGCCTTGTCGACGACGCTTCGGCTACGGCTGCGCGTGCGCCTCCTTGGCGACTCGTCTCGGCTGTCGTAAGAGTCGCGGGAGTCATCCCGGCGCCGGGACCGTGACCGTTCGTCACGAATGTTGTCTACGGCCTTCTTGGCACCAATGGCACCCAGACCGGCGGTGGCCAGTGCAGCGAGACCCATGCCGCCGCCGCCGCCGCCGCCGCCCTTGCTGCTCTCAGACCTGGCACGAGAGCGTGAGCGGCTTCGTCCTGTGGTTTTGTCCTCGATGATATCTCGCTTGGATCCGTTAATCATGCGGTTGCCGATAAGACCGCCGATGACGGATTCAGCCAGGCCAAGCTTGCTGCCATCTTTTCCGGGCTTCTGTGCGGCATCGATGGTCGCGGCACCGGCGGCGGCGGTGAGAACCCGTTTGGCCTTCTCTCCCTTCCAAGCGCCAGGTTCCTTGGACACCCGGAACGCCTCGGTGGCTCCGGCGATGAGCGAGGCCATGGCGGCCTTTTGGATCTTGTTGCCAGCTCCGCCATTTGATTGGGACCTCTCACGGCTTCCACGGCGGCTCCTGGTATCGGATCGCGAGTCCCTGTCCCTGTCCCTGTCCCTGTCCCTGTCCCTGTCCCGGTCGCCGTGCTTCTCGTCGTGACCGCCACCGCCGGTCAGAGCCTTGAGGGCCGTGCCAAGGCCGGCGGCTCCGAGGGCGGCCTCGAGGAAGTTCTTGTTGCCCTTCTTGTGCTTTTCGTCCTCGTCGTCGGAATAGTACTCGGTGACTCTGCCATCACGGCCCTTGTGGACGATATGAGTAGACTTCTTCTCGCTCTTGTCGGCGCGCTTGTTGTAGAATTCAGCGCCCTGGTAGGCGGCAAAGGCACCTGCAGCGCCCAAGGCTGCCGAGGAGATCAGGTTGCGATGGACGTCGGTGCCCTCCTCGTTGGCCTCACGGCGGTCGTAGACTTCCTTGCCGCCGAGGGCGACGGCAGCGCCAGCGACGGCAGCGATGACCTTTTCCTGCTGGCTGAGGATACGCTTGCGCTTCATCTCCTCCTCCTCGATGTAGACGCTCTCGGCCTTCTTGCGCGGGCGACGGTCGTAGTCGCGGTCATAGTAGTAGTCATCGCGACTCCTGCGGGTGTAGGCGGAGCGCGCATCATCGTCATAGTCATTAGGCTCCGCCGACCTGGCCCTCCGAATATCACCGCGGGGAGCGTAGCCCGGTGGAGGAAAGTCCCTACGGATTTCCTCTACGGACAGATCGCTGTCCTCCCGACCCCTTGGCACGAGGTCCCGAGTGGACTGGACCCTCAGATAGGGATCTTGAGGATCGGCATATCTCTCCTCGCGATAGTGCTCGCGGGTGCTTCGCTGCCGGCGTGGAGGATCGTAGTCGTAGCTCATGGCTGACGGACGCTATCTGGGTGACAGACAGGAAGGACAAGGTGACGTCAGCGGCGAGCCGATGAGCTGCTCAGGGAGAGGATAAATGTGCGTGTGTGTGTGTGTGTGTATGTGTGTATGTGTTTATTTGTTTTGACGGCAGAGCACAGAGAGGACGAGCTGCCGATGATCAGACCTAGGGTCTATCTAGTCTGTTTGCCTTGAGTGATGTAGGATGTAGTTGAAGGGGGGGGGGGACAGAAGGCGAGTGAGGTGTCAGGCTCGGGAAATGAGTAATGCAATGCTTGGGCGGGCAGGTTTGGGTTGGTTCAGCTGAGCAGCAGGGAAACCCAAGGAGGGGAGGGGGTGGACGACAAATATGGCCGGCTGCACCCAAAATATAGATGATGGGTGATTCAAGACAGAAAGTAGTCCACAACGGCCTCAACAAATTCTTTTCACTGTTCCCGGGCAATGAATTGTGATACAAAAGAAGGAGTAATCGTATTCTGTTGACGATTTCTCGAACGAGTGGGAGGCAAGGAGTCCCAGAACACTGACAGTCCAAACTCGATCGACAGACGGTCTCGTCGGGCAGCATGCTCTCAACCTTTGGCCCAGAGTCACTCCGTAGTGGGGCAGACCGTCTCAGGCTCGTCATCGAAGGATGACCCCAGGAGGCAGGGAGGCCAAGCCTGACTGACTTGTTTCTTTCCCACCTCTCCCTGGCCTGGCTAGGTACTACCCAAAGCACAGCGTGCAGTTGTGTGGCACAGCACCAGCAGACCACCACCTGGCCACAACGCCGCCAGCGACGAGGGTTTGTATAGTCCGTAGCACACGGGCGGCCCATCTTGGTGTTTGTTGCGCAAGCATGACTTACAACAAGCTTATGGTGCTTGTACCCATCACCAGCCACGGCTACCTAGGTAGATCGGACCAGCAGCCGTCAGTGGCGCAGGGTATTCGGGCTGGCCGCAAAACGGAATTAATGGTCTGTCGCCCTTAGCATAGTGGCACGTTGCCTCGGACTACCTGACTGACTACAAAGTAGCAGCAGCCTGGCAGCCCAGCCACTGCCGACACTCCCTGCCCCACCGGTGACGTAGTGTCGTGTGCCTCCTAGTGTATTTCCTCTTTCCAGACTCTCAACGGCACCGCTTCACTTTCCACTGCCAACTACACGCCGTAGGGCCAGACGAGCTTTACTTGGGTGGCTGCTACGAGGCCACGCACGGTAACTTCCTCCCAACCTCGTATTGGGCAACATCTGATGGAAGGAATCTCTTAAGGCGGGGGGGGGGGGGCGGTACTCTCCTATGGGGTACTCACCCATAGAATAACGTCCTACAGAGGAATCCTCCTGTGCAGGTGATCACATGAGTTCAGCCACGTGGACTCCTCCTGTAGAGGGGCTCCCTTGGCAACCGGATACACCAGGTAACCGGACACGTAATTTCCCCCTCCCTCGTTTCTACACCCTAACTTTAAACTACTATAACTTTATAAGGAAATTTTTTCTTCTTATTAAAA
>MAVT02001094.1:0-16713 GCA_001702395.2 Diaporthe helianthi | reverse complement strand
GTTTTAATTAATTTTAATTAATATAGTGCTATAATTTGGGTTATTATGCTAATAACATTGAAAAGTAGGCAACTCGTTAGGGTGGGTAACTTATTAGTGTTTAACGTTATAATATATATATATATATATATATAATATTATAAGATTATTTTAATTCCTTTTTTTAAGTATTTAACTATACTAAAATAAAGTTATTTAGAATTAAACTTATATTCTTTTCAAAAGTTTTAATTAATAAGTAATATTAACTTTAAAAGATTATAACTTAGTTTCTTATACTAATAATTATAATAAATATTAGAAATTTTTAAGATTATATAATATATTAAAAGTAAGCTTTATATAAAAAAGCTCTAGCTTTAGGCTTTAATAAAGTTATAATATAGGACCTTTTTATAATATCTATAATATACTATTATTTAATAAATATAAGTAGTATTATTCTTAATCTATAGATAACCTAAAGGTATATAGTCCCCTTATATAGTAGTAAACGCTTAGAAACCTAGCGTTATAAAAATATAGTATTAAAAAGCCTATCTCTACAGGTATGTAGCCGTAGCCTTATACTATATAAACGAGGCTAGGGAGCATCGCTCCCGGGGTTTAAGGTTAATTAGGGTAGCTGGAAAGAAATCCTTTCTAGGACAGAGTCAATCGGACATAGTGCTCAATTGAATCTGTTCTGCAGGAGTCCAAGAAGCAACAGAGTCAGGAAGCAGAGCATTCAAGCAAGGCATGACATGTTGTCGGATGGGCGACGCCCTACTCGTGACGAGAAGTTTTTGCCCAGCACCAGTTAGCCAACACAAGTCAAAACTGTTGACAAACACATACGGCGCTGATGGTCTAACCCCTAACTAGTAGACTATGGACCTACCTGACTAGGTAGGTGGGCACGGCTATTCCAATTACTTACCTAGGTATGAAGCAAACACCATGATATTGAAGTTAACCTCATCATATCATGCTGCCACGCCAGCAGGGTATTCGACCAACCTTCAAATGGTCGCCATGCAATTTGCCCCACGCCTGGCGCTGTTCGGCCTAGGTTTGTTCTTGTTTGGGGCCATGTGCAAGCGACTCGCGGGGAGTGAAGGTCTTATAAAAGTGAAGGGCCTTGGGCACTAAATAGAATCATTGAAGAAAAGCATCAAGAGCAAAATGAAAAGTACAACCGACACCACAAGTGCTACTAGTTTGCCAAGGCAGGAATGGTCGCAAGATGGTGCTTGCAGCCCAGCCATGTGTTCCATGTTTGACTACCACAATAATCACCCCACTGTGAGAATAGTGTAGCTCCATCAACCGACTCCACGTTTACCGTTTGATGGCTGAGGGACAAAAGGATGATCAGCAATTGAAGCTTGTTGCTCAAAAGAGGCATGCCGTTCGTTAATCCATTGGGCAGGAGTGTAGAACACCACGTTTAAACTAAATGATTAGATTATACGTAATGTTGTTTTTGATCTCCTAAACTACAACAGATTTACGATCTATAGTCACGACATAACCAATGACATCTACCTAAGGCCGCGCAAAATGGTCTTTCCTATACGATATCTTGCGTCAAGTAATACTACTTGTGTCGCACTGGAGAAGCATGATAAAAACTACGGTTTCATCCCTATAATCATTTCAAAAGTACAGTCCTGTTGTATCCCTTCTATATAATAATTAGGAACACTAAAACGGTGTTGAAAGGCATGCCGAGAAGCTACCTAGGTAGGTTCAGAAAAAGCTATGCTGTATCCGTACCCGGGCTAAGTCCCTAAACAAGGACTAGCTACCTAGGTAGGCCCCGGCAACCTCAGTCTCTCTTAGTTCTTACACTCGGGGCATCCGAATAGCTACCTAGGTAGTAGAGGCTACCTTTAGGTCTTCTAGATATCCTAGGATAGGTTAGCACTTTGGTTCCGTGCTTCAACGTAATTTTACCCAGTGGTTCAGAGCTGTAGACAGCGGCGAGAAATAAACGGGCCTAGTGACTATCCTCTAATAAGAGGGAGAAAGCGGGCAACGTACTCTGCCTACTTCCCTACAAAAGCATACTTATAGAAAAGCCTAATTTAGACACAGGGAAAAGCTACCAGTCGTTGGGATAAATTGGAATGAGGTAGCTGGCAGTGGTAATTTAGCCTGCCTCTTCGGAAACCACCATTGCACATCCGCAGGGGCGGCCTAGGATCCCTGGAGTTTTTGGTTGATGTTCACCAGAAGTTGGGGCATGGGCTGGTCAAATCAAGAAAGTGTAATGCGAACAAGCACCAAACACGCTGACGGGGATGACTCAGGTAATGTTAAAGCCGGCCGTATAGCGAAACAAGGTCAGGGATCAAAAGGGGTATTTGAGTAGCTTAAGAAGTAACGTAACTGTTCTGCTCCTTAAAATCAGAACTTCGTCATTACATAGCATTGACCAGTCACCTGTAGGCTGGTGTGAGTTCCCGCAATATTTGGTAAAGATGTTTTGCAAGCAGATCCAAACAAAAACATGAAGTGATGTACCACAGTAGGCAAATCTTGATGAATGGATCAGAGATAGGCGAAACATGTGGTACGTGACCCATACTCCACGGCGGTGTGTGCACACAGCCCTGGCGGCCCTGGGAGCTCAGCCTTTAAAAGCAGTTTTAATGCGTGTATTCTGTGGTTCGCAACCCTGGCCCAGACTTCAGGAAACAAACGTATGTATCCACCTTTACTCCTGAATCCCTCCTCGGGTGGGGCTACCAGACAATGGCACATTGCTCATTCATGCAGGGATCTTCGTCTTGGATTCCCCCATGTGCCTTGCAGTATCTGCGCTCAGGCGAGAATGCAATAATTGAGTTGTAAAGTTTATCGTCCGTCCACCTGGGCAGGGTCATCCATTTCGCATTGCCCCAGCCCAGCGTCCGCAGCCAAGATGACCACCAACAAATCGAGTCAAGTCAGCAATGCCAGCACCGTCAGCACACAGACGTCGCAGATACATCGCGACCTCCTTGCTGCCTCGGCGAGAGGCAACGAGGACAAGGTCCGGTCTGTTCTGAAGGAGGGCTCGCCATGGAGCTCATCGAAAGACCAAACCGCCCTGCGGAAGGCCCTGCAGAAGGCATCGGCTCGCAACAACCTCAACATCATCGACCTTCTCCTCAGAAAAGGCGCAGAGGTCGATGCACAGACCGAAGACGAGTTCCCTGCCCTTTTTCGCGCGGCGCAGACCGGGCATACCGCCGTCCTGGTTGAGTTATTGTCACAACGGCCAGATTTGGAGGCACGCGACCGAAATGGGCAGACCCCCTTGTTCGTGGCGAGCGTCAGGGGCTACGCTGATATTGTCGAGCTGCTGATTGCTAGAGGTGCCGCTGTGGACGCGCAGGAGAAGGACGGACGCACCCCATTGCTGGCCTTGGCCGCTGACAAGTCGAGCGCCGCGGCGTGGAACAATGGTGTCAGCGAGGTTGTTCGCCTCCTCGTCAGCCATGGTGCCAATGTGAATTTCAAGGACAAGATTGGCCGGACACCTCTTCTTTGGGCGGCCACCAATGGCCACTACCACCTGGTCAGGACGCTTTTGGAAACAGGCGCAGACGTCTCTGCGGCCAACAACAGAGGCCGTACAGCCCTCCACTTGGCCGTGGACAGCACCGACACCACGCATATAGGAGAGATCATGAATCTGTTGCTCGAGTATCAGGCTGATGCGTGCGCTACAAGCGATGGAGGATGGACACCGCTTCACAATGCCGCCCAGAAAGGTCTGGCTGGCGTGGTCGAGAGGCTGCTGGAAGCCGGAGCTTCGGTCAATGCCACACTGTCTAATGGAATGACAGCGTTGCACTGGGCATCATTCAACGGGCTTGAAGAAGTCGTTAACGCGTTGATATCCGATGAAGCAGCAGATCTAAGCATCAAGGACGGATTCGGCCGAGCACCTTGGCTATGCGCTGCAGAGAAGGGGCATTACCAGCTCATCGAGCTTTTATCTCCGGTACGGAACAGTAACAGGCTGCCTCGAGTTGTTCAAGACGCCTGTAAAGCTTTTACAGCCACCGTGGTGGAGTTCAAAGATTTCGGCGAGACACAACGCAAGTTCAGACATTCTGTGTACGACGTGCTCTACGGCTGGAACCAGAAGAACGGCCGTCCCAAAGTCCCAGTGTGGACAAACACCGCGGGTGCTCAGAATGACTTCAAATGGATCCATCTTCCTACCAACAACGTGAGCTTCCTTTACTACAATCGCACTGAATGAGAGAATATACTCACATCTTACAGCTCGCCTGGGTTGAAACTCTCCTGATCAAATGGTTTATTGAGTCCGGCTGTCGGGATCTTGAAGGCTACAAAGCTCTCACAAAGTGTTTCGAACAAGAACACCGTGGACCATTACCGCACGCGAATTTTATGGTAAGTTGACTTTGAAGTAGTCAAAAGGGCCCTGGAAAATCCATGTGATCAATCTCCAAGTGCGGAGGGCCATACAATCTTTGAGCAGAGGTTATCAAAGCTACCGAAATGCGAGAAATTTCTGAGCAGAGTGATTATAGAGACCCTACTGCCAACGCATTTCGAACCTGCATCCCAGCGAAGAGCCGAACTTTGACGCGGACCTGCTGGACATTCGTCCATCTCCGGTTCGCCGGAGTGAGAGCAACTTGTCGCAAATGACTATCACGCAAAGAGTCCCCGGAGGCGACGGGAAAATCGTCCTCTTCGTATGTACCCTTGAGCAGAGGGCTAAGCCAAATAAATGCTAACCCGAGCTGCGTGCAGATGCCATACCTCCATTACGAGACAGATGAAGGGAGGCAGAAAATGACCGACGCGATTAAGCTTGTGGGAGCTGCGGATGAGACATCCTCTACCAGCTCCTCTCCAAACCTGTTGCTGCTCCAGGCTTACTTGCGTGGCAAGACCAAGATACATCCACGAAGGACTTTAGACCAGTTCTTTTACCATGGCCTGGACACAAGCGCACGAGATAGGGATCAAGTCGTTTACCGATACTGTGAAAGCCAAGGTCAGTTGGAATACCTTTGAATCACAAGCACCACCTAAATGTCCCATGTATTGATTCTTGGGGCCTTAAACATTTCCGGGATGCTAACACATAACAGGTCAACAACGCAAAATCTTCATGGTAGATCAGCTTTGGCTGTTTGTTCTTAGCAAAGGTGTGGGGGCTCGAGCGATATGAGAGCTGGCACAACGCTAACATTTGTAGATCTTGTTGTAACGTGCTTTCCCGGACGCTGGGATCATCAGACCAGAGACCCTCTGAACGTCTTGGATGGTATCATGGAAGAGATGAACGCGAAGACCCGGCCGGCCGTACGATCAGCCTATGACCTCGCCATTTTGATTTCATCTCGATGCTCTGGAAGTGAGTCTCGCTGCATCCCCCTGGCATCTTCTATTTGTCTTGGAGACTTGCTCCTTCAATGTGACTCTAACCCCTCGCCTTACTATATAGTGTTCTCACGGCACAGATCAGACGATCAGAACTACCACTTTCTTGACATGTTTGAGAGCTCGGTAGGTCGTGTTACTGAGGAATTGACGCAGCTGTTCCACAGCTTTGAAGAAGCGTCCACCCAATCTCGGCAGTGGCTCCGACCAAAGAGACGACACCAAATCCTCAAGAGCTCAAAGGATGAGACCAAATCTTTTGACCCTTTGTTGGACATCAGAGCCGAGACCTCACTTCTCACTGAAGTCCGAGACAGTAAGGCCCCTAAATGAATGTTGTGCACCCTTGATGACGGAGGTCGAGAGGATAAGTTGGGTTCATCGATAGCTGACAGATAGCGCTGTAGTCCGTGACGAGCTGAATATTCTCACCATGGTAATCAACTCACAGCTGTTCACTTTGGGTGACTTCCGAAACTGCTTGATCGATGAGCTCAGCAACGACCGGTACGGGTCCAACAAGAAGGTCTCGAGCTTCGTCATGGACATCCGCAAGCGGATGTTGGACCAAGAGCGCCGGCTAAAAGTACACAAGCGCGACATTGACGGCATGGATGAGCAGTCTGAGAGACTGTACAAGAGCCTCAGGGATCTCCTCGATCTGAAACAGAAGCATTCCAATGCCCTTGAGGCCCGGTTTTCGAGCGAACAGGCTCTCGCTGCAGCAAAGGAGGGCCAGACCGTCATGGTCTTCACCATTGTGACCATCATCTTCATGCCAATGTCCTTCATAGCTGCCTATTTTGGGATCAGCATAGACAGCTTTGCGGATGGCCTTCCAGACACGTACGTGGCGACATGGACCTTTGGCGGGGGCTTGGCCATCTCAGTCGTATTCATCCTCATGGCCTTTACGGTGGTGGACATCACCAAAGCGATGGAAACCTTCTACTCTTTCACAAAACGCCGCCTCAATACGGATGCCACACAGCCTCAACAAGGCTTAGAGACACAGCCACTGTATAGGGATGTGACCACAACAAAGTCTGGCAGTAATCAGACCGTCGTCTACAATGGGGATGCAGACGATGCGGGAAGCCCAGGAAAAATATACCGGGAGCAATCAAAGGCGTCGGGCGTTAGCGTTATGACGAGGACGATGTCACATATATCCAGTTGGCAGGGTACTCCAAAGGACGATGTCGAGAAGCAGGCAGGGAGGGCAAGAGACGCATACCTTTATCCGTGAATATACCTAGGTAGATCGAGCTAAGAACGATAAGTTTTATAATTATTTATAAACTAGTGCTAATAATATATATTAACAAAGTCTAATAAAGTCTATTATACTTATACCTTATATTTTAAGAAATTATAATAAATATAATTTGAAATTTTAAATAATATAATTTAATATTACATTATAAATTATAGGAATTATATATTTAAAATTATATTTTAATATATTATTAATTATATTATAGTTTTCTTCGAACGGTTTAATACTATAACGAACAGTTATAATAAGTAAACGTTTAAATTTTATCTCCTTAGATAAGATTTAATTTATTTAATAAGTGTTATTAAAATAAATTATAAATTATTCTATATATTTACGAAATAGTTAATTAATTTTTATAATATAAGTAGTTAAATATAATTTTAAACAATATACATTATATTAAGGAAGTATTTACTTCTATTATATATATATTATAATAAAGTGTAGAAAGCTTTAAGATAGATATTAGTTAAGAACTAAACTAAATAACTAGATAGTAGCCCTTGAAACCTATTGGTGTTTAGGAAGCTAGTAGCCTTTGATTTATCTTATTTAGCTGCTAGCTACTCTTAGTAGTTTATGCGACCTAGGTGGGCGCCTGTAAACTCTGCAAAGTATATAGCGTCTGGGTGCTGGCTGTTGAGATCACAAGGGGCACTGAGGCTGGTGGGAGTAACATACTCCACGAGCTGCTGAGTCTGAGGGTCGTACTGCGCAACGCGGTTTCCAAGGAAGACCAGGTTACCCTCTACAAAGTAGACCTTGCCATCGTTGCCGACACGAATGGGGCCGGGCAACGCCAGTGCACCGGAAGAGCCAATGCTAATGATTCCCTCATCAACCACAGTGGAGTTGCCTGCGGCGCGGATGTCGGCAATGAACATCTCAGTCACCTCGCCCGTTGTCACGTCGATGGTGCCAAAGTTTCCACCGCCAGTGCCGGTCCACCAGATGAGGCCATCCTTGTCCGTCGCGACACCTTGAACGAGGGATAGCGGAGTTGGGATTTCGTATTCCTTGATTTCTTTGGTGTCGACGTCGATGGTGCCGACCCTATTGCCTAGGATCTCGGAGAAGACCATGGTGTTACCCGGACCAGCTTGCATAATGAGAGGCGCCGATAACGGGTTTGGTAGCGGGTACACTGCGGGATACGGCGTCAGCGGTCAAAGAATCTTGGAAGTCAAGGAGTAGCTTCATGCCAATACATGAAACAGTGTGTGGCAGGCTGGCTATATCCAAGACCCATGGTTGCGGAAGTCTTTGGTGTTTAGATAGAGAATGGGGTGCGTTTGTTCTCAAATGACATGGGGCCAATGATTGTATTCAGAAGGTGCTTACTCTCGTACTCGTGCGTGTCGATGTCGAATCGGCCAATGGCATTGAGGCCGACGGACGTGAACCACGCTCCACGGTCGCGGCCGCCAGCGACATCAATGGTCAGGCGGATGCCGGCAGGAAGATTATCGAGGAAGGAGATATTGGTCCAAGGGAAGGGATATTCGGTCATGCTGCCGTCCTTGGGATCTAGCTTCACCATGTTGTTGCCGACTACTTCGGAGAACCATAGGTTGCCGTCCGCCAGGAACTCCATGCCACTGGGCAGCCCCAAAGGATTTTTAAGTGGAAACCTCGTTTGCTCGCCGCTCGTCAGGTTTACACGCAGGATCGTGTTTGACGTAATGAGCTCGACCCAGGCAATATCAAGTTGGTCAGGGTGAAACTCGGTCTCGCAGGCCTGGTCGAGCAAGGAGACAGCGGCATATTCCTCAAGTCCTTTCTCCCGCGTAGGCCGATTATGACCCTGCCTCGCATTGACCAGAGTTGAGGAGCCGAGTAAAAGGCTGAGAAAAGTTGGGGTTTTCATATTTGGTGAAGAATATCAAGAGGAAAACGAGTGACGATTAAGAGGGCCAAGTGGGCGACAAGGAGTGACGATATAGAATGTTGCCGTTGGCTAGCGGGATGGTGCTAGAGGTTCCGCACGCGATATATAAACACACGAGGCTCCCGCCAAGAGGGTGTTTACTTGCACATCTGTCTCGGGAAGTGCGAAATTTGGCCTGCCAAATGCAGAGTAATCTTCATTTGTTAATTGACATGTCTACACCAGCCCCTTTACCAGTGGCTACGACTTGGTCCATGTGGCACGTGGCTCGGGGGATTTCTGCTGTCTGAAAGCCTGAACCCGGCTCGTCCTCGTCGGCATGTTTCTCGGTCTGGTGTCACGGACTCTCCAGAGCTGTTGGATGCCGACGACATGGCCACGAAATGAAAGGGAGAGTGTGCCACAGGTGACAGAAAACAGGTGCCCCTCTCCTTCTCTTCCAAGGTTCCTTTTAGGGAAGCTGATCTCCTGGGAATGCGCCTTTTAGCAAGGGCAGCCATACAAGGGTACCTAGGTAGTGTCGGAATTGCACAAGCTGGGTGACCCCAGGCTGTCAGACAAGGTTTCTTAGGTCGCGGGCCGTCCTCAGTTTTGCTCGATTCGGCCAGCAGTCCGTAGACGCTTTTCGTCGACTTCATTCCGTCCTGAAGTCCCACTACCCGTGAAATGCTTATCCTACACAGTAGCTTGAGCCGAATCGATCAAGAGACGAGCAGACTTCTACACTGTACGATGCTTGCATGATGAGGATCACCCCATCACACTGACTCAACCCGAGTGCCGGAAGCACCGGGCGTTGCAATCGAAGGCAGCTAGCTCCATAGAAACCCTTGGGAACCGACGATCCCACGACGCTGGGCAGCAATGAAATCTCACCATCACTGTGTTACAACATGGCCCTAGATGTCCGGGCTAAGCCCGCTCAGCTGAGTGGCCCTGGCATCTGCAGTGCAATGACACGGCAAGAAGACCCACCAGCCCTGAAGTGGTCCATGCAGCACTTCTTCCTGGTTTTTGTTGGGAGGCAAGACGGGCATCTATGCTACGGAGTGATGAGCAGCGCGATGATGTCGACTCAGCAACCGAATGTACTGCACAGAACTTGCCAGTAATCAGTTACAAATTTAGAAAAAATTGTTAGAATCAAATGTTAGATTTGAAAAGCGGTGAACGTTGATTGCTTTCGCCGGTCATCGTTCGCTTCGTCGAGGCTCTACATAATTGGAAGTGTATAGGTATTCAGAAGCCTTTGCTTTGTAATGCCACGGCATATTTTTCGCACGTGTGAACCAACGGTACTCAAGATTAAATTCGGGTTTCAAGCCTATTAAATGGGCCCTTCTATGGGCTTAAGAGAAATTCAATGCCGATCAAGTGTCAACCACCATGCCGCCAAGCATTGCCTACCTCGAGAGACTCAGCTCCCTGGTGACGCTGACTCGAGCTCCCTTCCAATTCCGTCAGAGAATCAGACAACTTAAGTTTCGCTTAACTCGAGCGGCAGGTTTCTTTGGCTCCCCGGAGCCGGGCCGTTATAAAAGAATCCACAAGCACAACACTGCTGGACGGGGGGCACCAGTTGGGAACCCTGACTTGACCCGAGAAGTATTTGTCCACCGAAAATGTGAACTCACAGACCCTCCTCACCACCCTGGGGTTGCTCATCCGGGTTAGGCAGGTAATTTAACCACGGCCCCTCATTAATGTATCGAACAAACCCACTGGCCTTCATCGTATCGCTGACCCAAGGCGAGACGCGACGGAGAGTATTGAGCCACCAAGTGTCCATAGCTTCGTAGCGCGTGATGTACCCAGACGCGTTCACGATGAGGTCGGCATGCGGCCTCTGTTTCTTCTCGTACTCGTCGAACGTGGCTGCCAGCTCGGTGCTCGTCGGTTTTCGCCTGCCATCCTCCTCGCATCTGCGCAAGAGGGGCACGAGCTCGTTCATCAAGTGCACAACGCCCTCCACTGCGAGGTTACCCCCCAGTCCGGGGTTGACTGTTGCCTTGTGCACTGCGTCTCCCAGCAGGGCAACCCTGCCTCCAGAGTTCCACTTCGTCTGAAGCACTCCCTCTTCAAGTGCCAGCATGTTCGCTTTGATTCGGCTGTTCCACAGGTCCTTGAAGGTGTATCCAGGGCCAAGGTTGTTGTCTCCGTACTTTGCGATTGTCGCCAGCGTTTCTTCCTCGGTGAAGCGCGGTGTGTTGGGGCTCTTGGTAACCCTGTCGCTTTTGACGAATAGAAACCAAAAGACGAGGCCGCGAACGCCGGCGGCAGCGACTCCGGAGAAGCCTGGATAGTAGACGTTGTGCACCATTCGCTCGGGAAGAAACAGTTCTCCCTTCTCATTGACATTGCGTGAGGTGGCAAATATGGCGTGATAGGTGCTTACGTAGCATTCTCGCATCCGCTGCGCCGCAGCGGCATCGGTGCCGTCGATTTTGTCTGCAAGGAGCCTTCGGACATGGCTATGGACGCCGTCGGCGCCTAGGAGGATATCCCCCTTGATTATCTCGCCGCTTTCTGTTGTCACCTCTACGCCTTCTTCGGACTCGACGAACGAGGCGACTCCAGAGTTGGCACGAATGCAAGACTTGTCCTTGATGGTATTATAAATGCAGCTCAGCCAGAACTTGCGTTCCATAAAGGCAGTACCCCGGTTGCGACAGCTGCGATTCGATCTGCTTTAGCTACTCAACCCCTAGTGCAAGTGGGTTTGACTTACAGCTTAGAGATCTCCCGAAGTATGGAAGAGTCCTCAAACAAGACCCCCTTCTCATCGTAGTGTTGCCTATCCTGGAGAGGGAGTACGCCTGCACTGATTTCAGGCCACGCTCCCAACTGCTCCATCACGCGCTGGGTATGCGGATGAATTGAGATGGATGCTCCCAAATGCGGGGCGATTTCACGCTTCTCCAACAATACATACGAGATCCCAGCCTTCTCCAATGCTCGTGCTGTAGTCAAGCCTACCAGGCTACCACCAGCAATGATAACTTGGAACCTTTCTGCTGCGTCTGCCATGTTGTTGATAAATGGTCTACCGGGGGAAGTAATAGTGTGTTATCGAGCTTCCGCTTCACTTAGGGTACTTGGTTAATGGACCCTTCTTCAGCCTTTTATATACTGGTGTAGACGGTAAGCCCTAGTGGGGAGGTGCGGTGCACGCCGTCTGAACAGCCGTTGAACAACATGTCTCATGACGAAATGAGCTTCTGTGAGAACTCTGGGTGCTGGGTCCAATCAGGAATAGGAGCTGGGGTCTGCGACAGCAAGGTCCAGGATCTATTAGATATAGGAAGGTGAGAAAAATAGACTCTAGAGCCCTTGGTGATTAATCTGAATTCCACAGACTAGCCTATAAAGGCAATTAATTAATCAGAGAAGAGTAAAAGCTAGGAAGATGAAGAGGAGGTAGTTTCCGAGGGCAAACACCTAAAAGGGAAGACTTCGTTTACAAATTCGGACATTTTAGATCTAATGGATCAAAGTCTACCAGACGAAGTGGAATGTTTGGAAATGGAAATTTGTATTTCGCCATTACTAGCTTGCGCGGTACCTAGGTACGGAGTACGGATCAAGACAGCTAGAGTGGAGAGATCGTGGGCGACACGTGCCATGTAAGGGGCAACAGTGGACTTCAGGAGTTTATTAAGATCCCATGGGATGTCTGGCTTTGTACACGAGAATTCCCAGTGGCGCCATCTTTGAGCTTCACAACACGACCATGATGCAGCAATGAATGAGTCTCCACTGGCCCCCGTCACATCGGCGCGGCCGTTGTGTCGTTACGAGATTGATCGGCGCGGTAGCCATTGATAAGGTGCCTGCTCCCGCCGTTGGTAATGTTTTGTTGCCAAGGGTGGCCATCCCGGAAGGCCTTTCCGGGAACGTGATCTTCTGGTACTCTAAGCCCAAAGTGTAGAGAGGAATGCGGAACCCCTCTTTTATGCGTTCGTTGGTGGTATGTATGTACAGTGTAGACCAGTCCAACCAACCACTCCTGGGGCACTGAAGAGGCGAGTCAGGCAATATTCCGGCGGCCCGTCAGCCTCCAGGGCTGTATCGACAAATTCATCTCCCCGTGGCCGATCGTTCGCTTAGTTACATGGGTCCATTTCCCATGCTCGGAATTTGCAGGCACACGGTGGAGCGCATGAAGGTTTCGCGAGATCTTGCAAGCTTTGTCACCAGCCCATATGTAAACGGAGTCAGAGTGAGCCGGGGTTGTGTAGTTTCCGTGTTTTTTGAACTCCTCTGGCACTTGTCCCTCTATCCTCACTACACTCTCCCCAACCATCTATCTCTACCATCAATTCTCGGGTCCTGGAGATGTCAAGTTCCGAAGAGCCAGTGCTTGGTGCTGATGAGAGGTATGAGATCGCAGTCTCGTACGGGACAATCATTTCTACAGGTCTTTCGGCAATTTTGGTGTGCTGCACGAGGGTACGTCTTCTTAAGTTGGCCAGAAATCATCGTGATTGCTGACACGTAGGATCCTGGCAGCTCTACGTTCGCAAGTGCATGATCAAATCATTTGGGATTGATGATTGGGCTTGTCTTATTGGTTTGGTGAGTTATCCATATGACACATGGGCCATTCCTCAACACTTCTAAAGTTACTAATAGCAGTTCTAGATCTCCGTAACTATATTTAATGGCATTGGACTGGCTGTCGTATATTATGGCGTCGGCAAACATATCCAACATGTCTCACAAGAGCACTTGGCAATGTGGTTCTTGGTACACATCCCCCTTCCTTACCCATTAATCAAGGCTGCTTCTAATATGAACCTAAGTTATACTACATCTGCATATGCATGTACTTGTTCATTTCTCTAGCTGTGAAGTCCAGCATTCTGCTACTACTTCGGCGAGTGTTTCCTACACGTAGGTTCCGAGCTCCATATGTTTCTTTTGAAATCTATCTAACGTGATCTGGTCTTTTAGCATATATTCAACGCACGACGCTCGGCCTGATCATATTCCTTGTGCTATTTACGATATCGGGCTCGGCCCTTGCAGCATTCCAGTGTAACCCACCAAAATATTCCTATCAGCTCGAGTTTCTCATGTCGCCTGACAGAGCGAGCCATTGCTTCCCAACGGATGTTGTCTATGGCATCTTCATGTACCAGGCGGCCACGCTCTTTATTTGTGACATCATCATCTTCGTTCTTCCGTTCCCTGCATTGGTAAAACTCAACATGGGCCCCGCTAAGAAGACGGCGTTGCTCTTGGTCTTCGGCAGCGGCTTCGTGGCCTGTATTGCACCCGCAATCAGGTTCGAAAGTATACAGTTCTACAAATCTGGATCCCCAGACACAACATGTAAGTGTGCACCTTCCAATTTCCGCCAGGTTTAGACTAGATTCTGATGAATAATATCCTTATAGACGTGGGCGCGAAATCGTTGTACTGGATGGCCATTGAATATAACCTCGGCCTCGTGGCCGGGTCATTAACGGGACTGCGGCCTCTTGTTTCAAGAGTAGTTAGTGCGCTAGGTTCAAGCAACGGTGCTTCGGCCTATAGACAAAACGATTTCTCGCCTTCTTATCAACTCGACAATTGCAACAACCAACACTGGAATTCCACCCAGCGCAGTGGGATGAAAAGCAATAAATTTCAAGGGGACAGCGTGCTCGAACGGACAGTCTTGGGCGACCGCGATTCCGATGACAGTGGCCGTCAGCATATACTGAAAACCCAGTCTGTTAGCATAATTACCGAGGAATCGGGGGACGTGTCTTCGATCAGGAACAAACATCAGCCATGGGAACAATTTGATCCTAAGAAGTAAATACTTGAACGATTATATCTAATAGTAAGCTATTAAGGATAGGCGCTGTAATACTATGTCTTCTTTAAACGCTAGGTTTTTAAGCAATTATTATAATATGTAGGGACCGTACGCCTTCCGGTTACATACTAGTAGAACGACACGACTTTAAAAGAAGCGTAGCTACAACTTAAACAATTATAATTTCGATGCCGATAAAACCTACAACTTATATATTAGAAAGAAACTACATTTATTTTAAACTTTCATAAATACTAGAGTAGCTATACATTATAATATACCTACTAAGTCTAATAGTATAACTTAATATATTTAAAAATACCTTTAGTTACTTACAGCGATAATCCTACTAAATACTACCGTTAAAAGTAATATTTCTTAGCCTAATCGATAGAGTAAAAAGCTGTAGCTATATACTTATAAAGACTAGCTTTTTAATAATATATCTTTTAGAAACCTTAGAACTATAAGCGTTTACTTTTATATAAAAGAACTAGATACTTTTAGCTAATTTATAAATTAAGACTAATACTAGTTAAAATACTTTTTTTATTAATTAAGCTAATAAAGTAGATAAAATATAAAGATAAAACGAGTAAGATAGTTATATTATACTAAGGCTTCTTAGTATTTAATAACGGTTAGATAGGACGTAACCCTCTAGAGGTTTTAAGTAGAGTAATTATATAATACTTTTATTTTATTTTATTTCTACTTTAAAGTAAGAGCTAGCTATAATAGGATTTAATACTAGATTACTTTACTATGTAAAGTTAAGTAAAGATAATTTAATAAACCTATTAATACGAATTAAATCTCCTTTTCTTTACTTTTATAACTTTAAAACGTTATATAACTAGAAAGCTTTTATAATTACCTCTTTATAATTACTATTTTAAGTAAGTATTATAGTATATACTATAAATTCTTATTATATAACATTAATACTAAGAAATAATAAGCGTTACGAATTATATGATATAAATATAGTAAGTAAGGATAATAACCTTATATAAGGCTTATAAATTATATATAAATCTTACTATAGTACTATAATTTAATACTTGAAATTTAATAATTATTACTTATAAAAAGAAGTTAATAAGTAAATAAATTTATAAGTAAATATATAAATAAATATAAAAATAAGTAAATAAGTAAATAAGTAAGTAGTATTATTCTTAATCGATAAATAAGCTAAAGGTATATAGTTGTTCTATATAGTAGTAAATATTTAGAAACCTATTACTTATAAATATATAGTATTAACTAGAATTATTACTTTAAGTAGCCTAAGTACTAATAAAGAGTAACGTAGTTAAATAGTAAAATTAAATAGCTTTAATTTTCTTCTTTAAAAATATACTAAATAAAGAAACATTATAAAAAAGAATTTGTATAAAACCCTCTTTTACTACTATTAATAAATATAACTTGATAAACCTATTAAAAAATGTTTTTAAAATTAATTTTAAGCTAAAATAACTTAATTTATTATAAGATATTACATAACAAGTAAGCTAATATTTATAGCCTTTATTAAAGCTAAAACTTCTTTTTTTTTAAAAAAGTTAAAATAATATTTCTTGTAAATTATAAAGTAATATTTTATGAAAAGAGTACTAGTTATTTAAAAAAAAGTAAAATAAACTATTTAAATAAAAATAGAGTAATATTAACTATTTATATTCTTTTAGTTTTTCTACTAAGCTAGAACTATAATAAGTATCTTAAAAGAATAAGATATAATTTATCTTTTTAGATAAATATAGTAAGTTTTACTATATATAAAATTTTATAGTAACGTTTTAATTTACTTCTATAAGTTTAAAAGCCTCTTTATAAGTAGCTATAGCGTTAAGCTATACCCTAGAGTACTTAGTTTCTACTATTTATACTAGTACTATTAAGTTTAAAGCTATTATAGTCTAGAAGCTAGTCTAATACCGTTAAGTACTAGGTAAAGTACTATTTACTATATAACTTAAGCCTTTAATTTACTTAAAATAAGTAACATTAAAAAGCTACTATTACCCTATCTAAGGTTCTAGCTATACTCTTTAATATATATCCTACTAGTAAAACCGACTAACTATAATAACTTACTTATAATAACTAAGACTACTTAAAAGTAATTAAGTAGACTACTAAGATAACCTTAGGTAAAGTAACTATATTCTATTACTTAGATATATAGCTTTAAAAGCTTTATAGTAATATTATAGAGATAGATAAGTAGGCTTATCTCTATACTAGGGTAGCCTTCTACTTAAAACTAAATTTAATAAATATAAAGATAGTTAATATATTCTTAAAGATACTAAGAGAGTTTAAGCTAGA
>MAVT02001093.1:0-16715 GCA_001702395.2 Diaporthe helianthi | reverse complement strand
GAAGGAGGGGGTGGTTGTGGGCGTGGGCGTGGGCGTGGGCGCTCGCTTGCCTCACTGTTTGCCCTAGGCGGGCCTGTTGAAATGCGAGGCGAGTGACTAGGCAGCACACGCGGTTCCCTGATGGCCTGATGGCCGCAAGGATGCCCGTCTCTGTCTATCACTGTCCGTCTATTGACCGGGCCAGTTTGTGTGTACGTGATAGGCACAAGGTTGTGTGTGTCTGTCTGTGTGAGTGTGTGTCATCGGCCATTTTTTGTGACAAAACCAAACAAACCATGAAAGGCGGCCGTTCACTTACAGAGGCTATCGAAAGTGGGCAGACTAGTCAGACTGCCTTGACGTACTACAGACAGACTTCTTTTTAGCTCCCAACACTCGTGGTGGCATTAGGAAATGGCGGTTTCCCTGGAATGCAACGTCGGGAAATATCATGGTGCATCTGAACACAAGAAGGTAAGACAAAAACAAAACGAGCAACAACAAAAATGGACAGACGGTGGAGGAAAGTAACCTCGAGGCGGCGAGCAACCAGGCTTAAGTTTAAGCAGCAGCACCCAATGACACCGAGCAGCAGCCCGGTCCGCGAGGTCTCAGACCACGAGGAGGAGGACTGCCCCGATCCCACGACGACAACAACAACAACAACAACACCACCAGAACAGCATCCTCCACAACGGAGGAACAAAGACGAGGAGCCACAGCGGAAGGAACACCCAGCGGTCGCGGAAGTTGAAGGGCTCTCCCTCAAGATCGACAACTTCACAAGAGGCGAGAGCCAAGTCGTCGAGGCCGGCAGCGGCAGCGAGGAGAATAAGAAGACGGACACCCTAGGCAGCCATGCGCCGCAGTCGACGTTGTCATCCTCCAACGATCCAGAGGAAGGATCCCAGACATCGAGCGAGGAGGAATCATGGCCTTCGTTCCCCTCCAGCAGCAGCGGCTCCTGCTCTTCTTCTATAGACAGCAACAACTCCAGCACCGACGATCAGGAGGGCGAGGGGGGGGAGGAGTGCTGCGCGTCCGAGCTGGTGGAAACGGAGAGCGGGCCGCTGCCGAGCCCAGAGACGACCTTCAAGTTCTACAAGTTCCACGAGGAGTTCAAGGAGTTCGACGTGAAAAGGGACGAAGACAAGCAGCAGCAGCAGGGGGACGACGACGACGACGATGACGATGACGACGACGATGACCCGCGCTTCTCGCCAACGGGCCCCTGGGCGTCGAGCGCGGTGCCCAAGTGGGCTTTCCTGAGGTCCAGCAACTCGCTGCCTGTCTTCAACCTGGGGCCTAGGGACTTTTATCACGGCGGGTCTGCGCTGAGACATGAGGTTTCGGCGGATGCGGATGCGGACGAGGACGAGTATGCTAAGAGCAGAGGGTCGCCAGAGATCGCCATGGTTGGCGTAGTCCACTTGTAGCAGTAGATGGATATATCAGGAAATTCAAAACGGTGGAATTCCTACCTGGTCAGGAGTAGAACCAAGCGTTGACCCCGTCAGTTGCCATCCATCCATTTCCACACACCCACGCCCCCCCCCCCCCCAGGCGCAACACTCACTCTCGCACACCCCCTGGCCCCAGCCTGATAAACAAACGCACTCAAAGGACCTGCAACGACAGGCAAGCTGGCGCAATGGCAAAGGCTGGCGACTTAGAAGACCAATAATAAGACCAGCACCAACCCACTACAAAGCCAATAAACACACAGGTGGGTGGGAAAGAAACATAAGCCACACGTTCAGACACAGTGCTCACCGTAACGCCAATCAACACACAGGCAGGTGAGGTAAGACTAAACACTGCAAATAAATATCCCGAAGCTCCTATAAAAAGGAAATACCGAAAGGAGGGACGCGCTGTAGCACCTTGTCGGGGTGGCAGGGCGTGAGGAGAGTGTTCTCTTCTCTTTTAGTCTCCTTCTAAAACTGATTTTTTTTTTAAAAAAAAGAAACCTAAAACTCCTCCTTAGACATCTTTTTGTAAATAATAATAAAATGCATATACGACGTAAATAGAATGAATTTATAATAGAGGGACTTTATTATAATATATAGTTACTTAAAAGTATAGTACTATAATACTATGTAAACCCCCTTACTAAGTTAAGAGTAATTCCTTAGTTTTCTTACTTAGCCGTCTCCTTGGTTGCTTGCTCCCTATGCTCTAATGTGCTCCTGCGCTCAAGCTCATGTTCCTTAGCTAAAGAACTCGTTGGGGACCTCCGCGCATTACGGCCGCTAAAGATAAGACCTGGATGGCCGACGTATAAGAAGAAGGCGGCGAGGATCACGGGGCTAGTACAAAGCAAAAAGAAAGTCAGTAAAACGCCGTGCAGCTTGGAGAAGAGGAGGAGCCTGAATGTTGCTATGACTTACACCCCCTCGAGGCCGATGAAGAGCCTCTCTTTCTGGAGCACTTGGTTTGCCGGCGTGTACCCGTCCTTGAGCTCATGCAATCTGAAGACACATCGCACCAAAATCGCGACGACTGCCAGCGATTCAAAGGCATAGAAGCGCTTCAGGCGCCGCCCGAATGACGGACGCCTGATGGCACGCTGTCTGAACTGCTCGGACTTCAAGTATCGCCACAGGTAATCGGCGTAAAGACCACAGAAGATGACCAGTGTGATCACCTGAATGGCGAGGCCCGCGAGGGCGAGTTTGACGCCGCTGTGATTCTTGCCTGCTGTGACGGAGGAGAGAGCACCGCCGACCGCCTGGAGCGCCAGGGAAACAATGTCAAAGAGAATGAATGCCCAGTAGAAGACGGGGTTGAAACGTAAGAAGGATTGGCCGAAGGTCGAGGTTCTGTTGTCAATGGAAATTTGTTAGTTCACACACGCTTTGCGAGGGCCTTGTCCACCAAGGAGGCACAGCAGGTAGTCACCTACGTCTTCGCGAGTAGAACATAGATGGCAGCGCAGAAGAAGACGGGCGCCGTGGTGACGCAGACTGTGTAAATCGGCCGGTCAGTGGCACTCTATGAAGTCTCTCTCCATGGCTGCTGGCTGATGCGACATGATGAGGAAATCTTCAACTCACCGACTTGGATCATGAAGGCTTTGAAGTCCCAGGGGTTCTGACTCATCATGATACGTCCTACGTACCCCAGCATCTCGTCGAGGCAGCCGACGACCATGCAGCCCAAAAACCACCACTGTTTCATTTGCAGGCCGGCGATGATGTGTGCAGCGAGGACAGCCCCGAAGGCTGTGACGAAGATGACATTGGGAATCAGTCTAGGGATGTAGGCGTAGACGCTATACTCAGGACAGCAGACATCGAGTGTGCAATCTGCGTCTGGCCCGAAGGGACTGTAGGCACAGTACCTCGGGTACTTGGCAATGTCACAAACCGTTGACGGGCATTCCATGGCTGCTGGTCATTCGCACTCGTCAATAACAGACAGAATCTTGTTGCCCAGCCAAGGTTTCACTGTTCGGAGCAAGATGCCTGGCGAATGTCGTCAAGACTGGACGAGTGATGGCAAGCTGATTCCAACGTGCTCTTCAACGGGGTGGGGGGCTGCTTCTTGGAGCTCGAGGGCGACGGCGCGGGCGCGAAGCTCGACGGCGCAAAGGCTTGCCGTTTCGTCCCGGCTGGGAAGTCAACAAAAATACGCGATGATTTTAAGAATTTGCTGAACCAAAATGGTGCTGTTGGACGAGTCGTGCCCCACGCATATGTTGCGTGTTGAACAGACGGGCCCGAGGGGGACTCGGGTGAGTAAAATTTTCCCAACAACTTCAGAGACTGTAGCACAGGTTTTTGACGACCGGAGGGGTTACTTCCCTCGGGAAACCCCTACCTGAACCAAGAGACGGGGGGAGTTGATGATGCTCGCACCTTCCGTGCGTCGAGCTCACGGCCGAGTTCGAACGCAGTGGCACCTGGACAACTCTGTGTACCTACCTAGGTAGGTTTGTCGAGGAAGGTTCGAACCCGAGACACACAAGCGGTCAGCTCTGCCCAATGATCTAACACGGTTTTGACACCCTCTCCGTGATGTGCTCTCAGATGATGCCCCGTTGTCACAAAGGCATCTCCTTCCATCCCGCATGGGACGCACAACCTTTAGATTGACTGACATGCCTAGCATGCTGGATACCTAGGTACTTAAGTAGGTAACTTTAGAAGTCTGCTTGTACATTGTCCCCAAGCACTGGGACACTGTATCTATGGCCACCTCCTACACCATTGATGCAGTCAGCTTGAGGCCTGATGGAATCTTGCAACTTGCAACTTGCAACGTAATGGATGACGATAGCAGCGACACCCACACAAGCCGCCGTTCCATCTTGTGAGCGAGCTCAGGACGCTCGCACGAAGCTATGCCCACCCATATGGGGGAAAGTGTGTATCCGGCCAACATGATGTATTTCGCGTGAAGCCGGTGTGCAGACGGACCCCTAGAGAAAAAGGCCAAAATTCACAGCAACACGAACACCAAAAAAAAAAAAAAAAAAAAAAAAGGAGAAGAAGAAGCTCACTGGCTGGCCCTGCCCGGTGCGGCACCTCGTGCGTGCTACAAGGCTGTAACGTGAGCTCGCTCAAGGCGAAGGCAGTGCCATCCGATCTCGATCACAGCCGAGCCGGTGCTCCAGGGCGCCGCATACGGTCCGGATGTTCCCATTTACTCCCTCCTTGTCGGGGAGTTCCGAGCAACTGGGCGCAACCACAGTGGGAAATTGGCCTCGTCAATGCCGCTCATAGTGGGCTCCAAGTAGGAAAAGCACTTGCTCGCCTCGTGTCTCTTAGATCCATCTGGGTTCGAACTCAATTCTTCGCAAGCATTCCCCGCGAGGCCGATTGTATACGCAGAGAGTCGACATCCATACTCATAGCGCCTCCCGTCGTCGTGTGACCCGGCGCCTAAGGGGGGGGGAGGGGCGCCGCCATCACTGCACATGTGCTGCTGCATGCCGCGTGCAACCATCCACGGACGACAACCAAGGTGGATTCCAGTTTCTTCCGCAGAAACCGAGCATGCCGAGCCCTGCGAGTGGGCGAGCATGGATGCAAAGATAGAATGTGAAGCCCCATTCCGACTTGTCGAATCATGGCCGGAATGCAGACGGGCTGGGCACTTGCTCGAGGGCCCTAAGTATTGTGAAATCAAGTCCACAGTGCTCTGGATCTGTCAAGCACACGCGCTCAGTCGTCCCAGGACAACGTCCAAGAAAGACAGACAACACTTGAGACGTCTGGGCGTCATCTGTAGAAATGCGACTCAGGACGAGAGAAACATGACCGATTCCAAAATCTCGCCCAAATAGCAACACAACAAACGAAACAAACATAGTACTGTAAGAAAAACAATATTAATAGCAGTCGTTTCGTCACCGTTGCCGCAAAACAAGGGCAGGCACAATTTATGGAGAAAAAAGCCGAGCGGGGCATGAACATGCATGTCCCCGGCTTGTCTGCTTTTTTTCAAGAAAAAAAAAATCGGGAGGGTAAAGATGAAACAGCTAACGAGGGCCCGGGGTATTCAAAGCTGTCCTCTCCAACGGGCGCCCGACCTTCTACCTGCCATCCCATCTCTACCTAGGTATTAATCTCTTTCCGCCCGGGGGGCTCCCCTACCGCCAACAAGGGAACCCGACTCAATTGGCAATTCGACGTCAACTGATCATCCGGGAAATGAGACACCACGCGCCGCCTACTGCCTTCAAGAACGATCTCTCGAATGCTGAGCTGCCTAGGCGGTCTGCGACTCGGCGTTCACGCGGGGTAAAGAACAATCACACGTACACACGTTCATAACGTCGTTGAATTATGTACAGACGAAGATTAAGGTTGGTATCAAAATAGAAGAATACGGGGTTTAAATGGTTTTCAAAGATGAGAGCTCCGGATTTTCTCCCCATGGGAGTTGGGTCGTCTCCAGGGTTGGCTCGGTACGTTTTCAAGAATGATAACATAGATACATCGCGGCAACATTTGTCCACCACCACAGAGGGGATTTGCCGAACAGCCCGTCGTGACGTGCCACCCCAGGGCGCCCGAGCCATCAATGAGAAAATGCCGATGCTGAGATCGCCGTCGTTCAGACCCGGATGGGCGGATGGGGTTGAGCTTAGGCAAGGAAGGCGACAAGACAGGCAGCACCAGCCAGGGCAGCGGAGATACCGAAGGTGCGGCCAGCGCCAGCGGTGACAACGGCGGTGTGGGAGGGGACGGAGCCAGTGATGCTAGATAAGATTATCAGCATTCTTGTTTCTCCCGAGAGACAAATATGAGTAGGACTGGGCCATCGACTTACGTTCCGTTGGTACCAGCCGGGGGAGGAACACCGAAGCCGGTAGAGGGGGAGGGGGAAACTCCGGTGGCGCAAGGCACCTGCACGGTCTCGTAGATCACAGTCGGGATGACGGTGGTCGTGGAGATGGTGTTGACGGAGTAGGTGGGGACGCAAACGCCACCAGCACCGCCGCTAGGGAGAGCGGGTACACCACCAGTGGCAACTGGGGAGAGAGAGGAGACGAAGCTGGGACCGCCAGCTGGGCCGGAGGGGCCAGGCACGGCGGCGGAGGAGGCGACCGGGGGGACGCCAGAGCCCTGGGGAGGAGGCTCCTCGCCGGCGGGGCCCGTGGGGGCGGGGCCGGGGGCGGACGCGGAGCCGGAGACTGAGGCGGTCTCCTCGGGAGGAGGAACGGAGACCAGGGTGCTGCTAACGATGAAGCTGGACGAGGACACGACGGTGGACCGGGCCGGGCAGTTGGTGACGGTGGCGGCGCAGCTGGTGATGGTCTCATACTCGGTGCTGTAGACGGTGCTCTGGGTGAAGGAGTGAATGCTCGAGGTCACACCGGTGGAGCGGGCAGGGCAGTCCGTGACGGTAGGGGCACACGAGGTGATGGTGATCTGCTCGGTGGCGTAGACGGTGGACTGAACCTCGGAGGCGACGGCCGTAGCCAGGAGACCAGCGAAAACTGCGGACTTCATCTTGAAGTTTTTTTTAGATTTTTTTTTTTGTGTTGGAGGGATTTGAATGTTTCGTTTCGAGTGATTTTAGTGTGGACGTAAAGACCGGACTGAAGCTCTGGGCTTGTATGCGTTCGTTGTGAAAGAATGGACGACCGAAGTCAAGTTGAGTCCAAAAGCTCTTGGAGATGAATATCGTGGAGCTGTTTGGTAGGTTGAAGGCGAAGAAACACTGCCAATATATCGAGAAAAAAGGGCAGACTTTTTAAATAGGCTCATGACCGCAGGTACACACACAGTGTAGACCGACCCCCGCGGGCTTCCTCCGGGAGGGTGAGGGTGTGGGATCTGTGGGAAATTGCACCAGACATGGATGACATGGATTGTGCAGGGGCGGTGCACTATTCCAGGGGCCTCGATGGAGGAGAGGTTCAGGAAGAATCATGAACATCTCCAGGAATATCCTCCACCAAGGTATCCACAACGCCAGGGTGCCAGGGTGCCAGGGTGCCAGGGTGCCAGGGTGCAGGGTGCAGGGTGCCCGGCCGGGGCATATGCTTCTGACAGAACTCTTCGGTACCATCAGCGCAGGAAATCGCCATGTGGTGCCGCTGTCAAGTCGGCTTATCAGAGGCAGTGAGGCATATATCTACTCAGCTCTGGAGGTGCTGCCGTCGTCTGGGCTCGCAGCCGCAGAGGAGGACTGATCGACGATTTGGATCTTGAGGCTAGCGTGATGAGTGGTCAGGAACGCTCAAAAGGACGGGTAGGGTTGCAAATTGTGGAGTTAGCGCAGCCTCCCATTTTGGACAGTCGGGTCGCCGTCCTGCGATGCTATTGCATGCTGGCTGGCTGGCAAGCGCTTAAGAGGGGGGCCTTCTTGTTGCCAATCCGTGCCGATTCGTCGACGAGAAATCATGAGGACAGTGACTGATGGTGGACATGTGGTTCTAAAGTTGATGATCAACACTTTGTCTGCGATACAGCCGCGCGTTATCTGGCCTGTTCACGCGAGCAAGCCTTGGCCGAGGGGCGGGACGAGGTCGAGGACGACTCGAGGCAGAAGACGGTTGTTAGGCTGCCCCGGATTCCCAACGTCGGCGATGCCAAATTGGGATTGACAAGGGGCCACTTCCGGACCCTGCATGTTTGTGGTACCGTCAGAGAGATAACCTTGTCGCTAGGTGATATTGGGGAATTGTCAGTGCCACCCAAGGAAGATCTTTAAAGCCGCGAGATCCCAGACCATGCACGAGAGGAACGCCAGGCCACTTGCTGAAACGAAACGTAATGGCAAGACCCAGCTCAGCTCTCTCATTGACCGACAGTTTTTCAATAGCACGACAACATTGAAGCCATAGCGCTGTGTTGCCTGTAAGCTTACTGACCTGACTGTATGGACGGCTGACAAAAAAATTGCCAACAGACCAATGACGATTGCCGAGGTGGGAGATTTGCTGCTGCTGAACCTCAAATCAGCAGTAGGAGAGGAGAGGAGGAGCAGTTGGTTGGCTGTTGTTGCCCCCAAAAAGGATCCAATGTTTTCACCCGAGTGCCCACAGCAGCAGTCATTTTGCTACTGCAGTGGCAAGCTTTGTCTAGGCACTAATGCAGGTACGTCTTCCCTCGCTTCCTCTCCCGGCAATCAGGCAGGTGTGGGTGAGCAGCAGCCTAGCGGGGCTGGACCTTTCTGAGGAATTGCCAACTACGACTGCCAGTGGTAATGACGACAGTAATAGCAATGCCAATTAGAGAAATACGAATACCAGCCTGCATGAGTAAACGCGTTTGGTCGATAGTGCGTCCTGTACTCTGGTTAACTCAATCTGGAGTGGTGAGAAACAGATCTCACTCAGCAACGACTGTGTGGGACAACTGACATGTACCTAACACTGCCCCTGTCAGGATCGGGTGGTAGGCTCCAGCAACTCGAAACAGAGAGCCACTGATATGCAACCACCAACCTTGGAATTCCCGTGATCTGCTCCCCTCGACCCTCACCCTCCTCACCCTCCTCACCCCGACCTAGACAGTGTGAACCTTGGCCAAGCCTGTTGGCTACACTGTACCAACTTTTTCAACTACATCTCACCAACGACGTCGGACTCGTACGAGGTGATCTCGCGAATTTGTTCCGGCCCAGATCCAACAACTCCTCATCAAACCATTGCTTTCCCAATCCGATCCTGATCGTCACTTTAGCCTTCTTCATTCAAACCCGCATCCATCCATCATTGATGTCGACTGTGCACACTCATGCCTAAAGGAGCCGAGTTTTGCGCAAGGACCACGCAGCCTGACTCCGGAAATAGGTGGAGGAAGTCGCAAGGAAGCCATGCTGGGGTATCTTACGTTCGCGCCCATGGACCGAGTACACTACCTACCCTCGCATCTCACGTCCCAGAACTCACCTCAGCCTGCTTTACTCACTTCTTCCGGGCTGGCAATACTCTACAATTCGCACGCCCCAAGCAGCTGACGATCATGTTGCATCCCCCCCCCCCCCATTATGCAGATCGCGGCGAGTCCTGTCAAACTCGTGTACGCGGTTGATACGGCAGTCTTTCTCGCTATCACCGATCAGAGTGCGGTGGGCCCCGTTCTTATTGACAATGGCTTGGCATCATCCCCGTCAAAAGGACATCCACGCCTAGTGTAGCCCCCTTTCCCCAAGCGATGTCGATCTCGCTGCCGGCTCAAGTGCTTGCCTTCAAGAACGGGGCGCACCCACGGACAATGGCAGGCTAAAAGAGATGAACCATATATGCCGACCGAAAGCACGCAATGCTTCAACTGGGCAATGGACAAGCTCTTCGGGGCTTTTCGGACCCATGTGGCCATTCCAATCTTGTTGCTTCCGACGCGTGCCAAGTAGCTTCGATACGCACTGATGAGCTTCTCTGTGGGGTATCTTCGGATTTCAAGGTTGCACGAGTATTTTTCATGGTGTATCGCATAACTGCAGGTGGTCAATATCTTTATTCGACCACTGGTCCGGGCTCCCTCCCCCAGTTCCCCAAGACCAAACCTCCATCCGGCCACCGAGTCTAGCAGACGCCTTGTTTGACCAGCATGAAACTATTACTTGACAACATACAGCTGTGATAGTCGTACATCCTAAGGTCCCAGGCAATGCTTCATATTTCAAGGTTAATGAATCCCGGCTCACGGCTACTTGATGAGAAATTATGAGGGGGTCGAAGTTTTCCAACAAACGGTTGTGGGAGCTTCGTGAAAACATCCTGACTACCTAGGTAGGCGGGACACTAGATGTTGGGACACCAAACACCACATGTGCACACTCGGAGCTTCCGGCGAACATGGTGCCTTACGGAATTTCACATGGCAGTGTCTCCGAGTATCCCATTAACAAAATGGTCCTCAATAGGCTAGCCTGGCCAGGGAGGTTGTGAACTCTGCCACGTTTGCGGAGCCTCGGGGCTTAGAATCCAAAGCGACCAGAAAAATTGAGAAGCCTTGTGAAATGGTTTGCCCAAGAGCCTTAATGCAGCATCTACCTGCGTCTTCCAAGTCGATACGCTGCCTGCCGAAGAGTTCAGGAACTGCTAATCCATCGTGGCAGTGTGGGAGCATCCCCAATGCTCCTTTGAGACTCTGGCGCCTCTGAATCTCCCGCTGCTGGCGCAGATATCTTTGCGTCTATGGTGGTTGTTCACCGTCCCGAGGTCTTTTGAACTTACAGGTGGGTAAACTCATCCGTGGGTCATACTAGGTATCCTGTGCCCATATGATCTTGCACTTGAGACTGTCTAGATTCGATTCGCAACGGTATAACTGGAAATTTCCCTGAGGTGCTGACTGCCTGGACTGAAAACTCACCAGCACTTCTAAAGTTCTTAAGATATCGCGATGATGCTCACGCTGAAAGCCGACGCTGGCCAACAAGAACTTTAGAAGGCCGCCCCCGAGGCCCCGTCAAATCCGCTATTAGGTAGTACCTAGGTAGGTGAGCTGACGGAAGTTGATTGAAAAGTTGAATCTCAAGTTTGATTTGTCTTGGCAAATTTAGCATACTTGAGGTTCCAATGAGAGCGACATATCTATTTTTTAGTCTGTCTTTCATCTGTGGGCAGCCAATGAATGTTTAGAAAGGCTCGATGAGCATGCACATGTGCACATGTGCACATGTGGAGTCAATTCATTGGCAATGTCACTTCACAATTCACACACAGCACACGGTCTGCAGTATACCTCTCGTGACGAGAGCTAAGGTAGCTGAGTCTATCACAGAATTCTTTGCACTAGCTCTGGGCAATATCTCAAGATGGCCCCCCTATCTTTGCGATACGATCAGGTGCTGACGAGAATAACGAGTCTGTAAATGGAAAATCTGAAATCCGATGTGATACAACATCGCAAGCAAATACCTAGGTAAGTTCGTGGCCAAGACTTTTCAGTGTCACTCATAAGAATGTGTAATTGTTTTTGAATTTATGCTGAACCTGGAGACCTGAAATTCTGGATTGAAGACATGGACATTTACCTGACTTATGTGCAACCGGGCGAGAGCACCTGTAGACAATTAAGGAGGAGCTAGACATCAGGACCTGCTCAGTGGGATCTTACAGCTCCATGAAGAGGTAGAACTACATATGTACACGTATTAGTGCGACACAGGAATTTCTAGGGGTTGCACATAATGGTATTCATGCAATCGCTAATGAAGCTTGTACAATTAACGCTGTTACTGGTGGTGCAAGACCACAGTAGGAAGGCCTTATGTCACATGCTTACAAAGATAAAGGCATCTTTGCAAGGTCTAAAAGTAGCCAACAGACCCAGATTGCCAGCCTGCTGGTGCTAAACAGCGATTTATGCCATTTAATAAATGCAAAATATCTGAAAAATGGGGAAATGCCTCTGGGTTCAGTTTAGAAGCAACCAAAGTTGTAACACACGACAAATACAAAAAGTACATATGCACCTGAGCGGTTATTTAGGTACCTAAGTACATGTGTAGGTACTGTGGTACTTAAGTATATCATTTCATAATTTGCGAGGTTTTATCGGTGCCGTGGTACTTTGGTATCAACCTTGGAGCACTCGTTGGCAGGTTTGCAAGGTCGCCATTCCAAATTGATATGTGCCCGTCTATTTTATAAGTGTACAACTACATGCCACTGGAATGTTTATCATCGTGATGTGTAGCTGACTAGGTTCTATGTTATTGCTGGACATATTGGCTGCCAATAATTGCGTCTTTTGTCTTCTAAAGTTCTTGGAGTTCAGTACAAATAGGCTTTTAAGTGCAGGATGTGTATTTGCAGATCAAATGCATGCTCAAGTGGCGTACTCAAGTACCTACCACGTCCAATAAAGTGCAGAGTTTTAGAGTCACGTCTTGAATTGTTTGGTTCTTTGTCTCATTCAGACGCTTCTATGCATTATGACGGATATTAATAGAGGTTCTTATCACAGAGCATTACTGGATCCGCACTTCCGCCTTCTACTCTACCTAATGCTGTGGCTACACTTTGCAAGTGATCTAACCAGCCGTAATGCTAACGGAGACCACAGCAAGCTGAATAGGCACTATGTGGGGACGGTTGAGCGACGAGGAAATTATCTCTGCCGGCTGCTTACTGTGATTCAAACTGCTAGCTGCCGGCAGATTCCCCGAGGGTCCATTTATATGCCATCATGATGACTATATCTCCTCTCGTGCCGTTCAATCTATGCACATGGAGCACTTGATGTTATCACACTTGAGGCGAGACCGCTACCCTAGGCTACTCCCAAATTCAGAGCTCTGAAAGTCCACTAGAATACGAGGAAAAGGACATATATATTCGCTACTACTACTCAATCTACTCTAAAACTCTCAATTGTTGAGATGACAAATAGAGATACATGAAGCAAGCTTGTCTCAACTCCTGAAGTCGAAGCACTCCCGAGGTCATCATGACCAAAGAACCAGTGTAGCTGGCTCGCTGCCTTGACCTGGCAGGTACCCGATGAAAGAGCTCACAGTGTAACGGACGGGAAAGTCCTGCTCTCCTTTCGGAATATCACAGGCCCTGACCTCATGGAAATTCCTGTCATTAAACCGATGAGTTTTTAGTGGCAGATTGCAAGTGCCGCTGCCACCTTGGCAAGTTCAGATTGGAGGGTCACTTACCTTGAGTTGAAAATTGTGAGATCACCTCGGCGAGCACTCATTGCTTTGAAAGCACGGCCCTGGACGACTTGGGGGTCGTACGCGTATTTTGGGAACTCCTTTCTCCATATGAGGTCGTCCTGTGGTGCCCTCCACTCCCTGTCATAGATATAGGTATCACCGCCCGGAATCCTGTTGATCAGGATATTCCACGAGATCTGAGCAGCAATACGCCCAATCTCCCAGTTTGCACCTTCCTATAGCGTCGCAGAACACACTCGTCAGCTATGTGAAGATTTTGTGATCAGAGGATCAGAGGGTCTGGTGGAGGACTCGAAGTGGCCGTTTCTGGGGAACATTGATTCTTACAAAAGGTGCATAGTCGGCGTGAATTTGAATGCCGCTGTCCAAGGCCCGGACGACACCAGCGAAATACTCCCGGTCTCCCTCTATTGCCAACCGGACTGGCAGGCCAGTGGCCTTGTGGAGGGACCCCACGATTCGATCCATGATGTCAACACCTGCTTCTGCTTTCCAACGATCCTGGAGCGATCTTGCCTTTTCGACGCGCCCAAAGTACGTATCCTTGTCTGGAAACGAGCATGAGATCAGCAGCTAGAGCGGGAGGTAGGAATTATTTGCAGATGGTGGACCGGGGATTATCTTGTGAGCTCGAGTGTCTAAAATCAAAAATGAGGTAGGTACCTTTAGTATAATCGGTCTGAGATATGCCAACGCAGCCGACCTTCGGCCAGACATGGTCTGTGTTATAGATTCCCTTGATAGGGTCAGTAAACCAAGTACCCAAGTGGTATTTGATATTTGATAAGGATCCTTACTATCTTGTGTGTCAGGAGAATCTCGTGCATGGCATTGCATTCTTCGTCACTCAGGAAGTTCGTTTCACGAACGAGTGGAATGTTGTTGGCAAAGAGGTCTAAAAGAGACGGTTTCGACAGCGAGTGATCGTCAAGAGACCTCCAGTGAGTATGAAGGGTGTGGTTCTGTCGCATGCCGAGGATACGCTCCTCGCGTGACCCATTGGTCTCTAAAGCCACGGGAAGGTTGAAGAACGAGGAGGAATTATTTGCAAGCATTTTGTCGGGAGGAGGTCTGTCGGAAAGGGGCTATGACTGTGCAGGGGGCAACGACCACTACCAGGACGCAAGACTTCAAGCATCATTGGTATTTTGTTTCAACGAGTATGAATAGGTTTATATAATACTACACTGCCCCTTCATCCTGTTGGAAAATATCTTACGACTCAAGTCAGACAAAATATCTTGATTCACATGTGTCACAGCTGAGACATTGCCTCTGTGACACCATGCAAGCTGCCTGCCTGACAATCCCGGTACCGTAAGACCAGTGCCAGTCTGTGCATCTCGACCGTTGACGTCCCACTGGTAGCATTTGAACGGACACTCAGAATGGCCATCGTCTTGCGAGGGCGCAGCCAAGACCAATTTCCAGCTGGCCCGCGCCTATGAAGCCATTCCTAAAAGGCTCTACGGGTAATTCGTGAGGAACGTTGTCCTTCACTTGTCGCCTACCTAGGTAACCCCCCAAAAATGAGCGAGATTCCGGCACGCATATCCAATCCCCAGCATATGCAGTTTGCAGGTTGGCGGCGCATGCGCGTTAAACGAGACCACTTACAAGCCCATGCACCTGATGGTTCCTGCAAGCCACCGCAATCCTTCAACCTGCCAGCCTTCTTTTCATTTCTCCATTGTCACCTGAGGGGCGATATGGAGAGACAGTTCCTCTCAGCCCTGAGGTTCCCCCCACCCCCCCTGCGTCTTGCAGTTCGCCCGTTCCTCAGCAGGGAAGTAGACATCACGGGGGAGGCTTGTGTAACATGGTTCGGGCCGTCAGCCACAGAAACAAAACTTCATCTAATTATGTGCATACCATGTTTTCGGCAAGACTGGCCCAAGTCAGGGGGGTGTTGTCTAGCCTTTTGTGACAAGGTATCGCATGCAGTCTGAGTTCTGGAATCTCAAGTGCTTCAGACCAAGACTCAGTATTTTGCTTGTGTTGCGGACTTGCTACAAGTCCGGGGCACAACATAGCACTTGAGAAAGACACCTTGGTACAACTGATCACGACTGCTAGAGTGCAACCGCTTTGTTGAGAGTATTCAACTTTTTCGAAGAGCACTTGAGCCCCGGCTAGACAGCACACTCAAGCGCTTGAGCACCATGAAGGACTTGACCGACCTAGACCTATGCCCAGGTGGTAGGTACCTAGGTAGCTCTGTGGGGACAGAAATTGCATGACTTCAGGATGTGTACCTAAATTGATTGGGTATTACTTGTGAGATTTTTTATATATAGACAAATTGAAGCAACCTGTATCTATTCAATATTTTCTCCTCACCTAGGCAAGCATGTATCTATGAGAATAGATGGATCCGATATATAATTCCATGAGGCCGGATACAAGTGCTGTACTATTTAGCAAGTGAACATTTAAAGAACACTAGTATAGCAGGCACGGTAGGGTACAGCTACATCTATACATAGATAGGTAGATAGTACAGGGAGGTAGCCACCTATCTAATAGCTATAAGTTAGCTAGTAGGTATATAGGCTATATCTTTAAGCTTACCTTAAAGATATTAGCTAGCCCTATAAGCAACTAGACCTCTATTCTATACTATACCTAATATATAGAAATATACCTTAATTTATATACTATAATTAGTAGCTATAACTTCTTATATTATAGAGATATTAGAAGTTCTTATATCTTTACTATTTATATATTTAAGTAATTAATTAAAGTTAATATATTAATTATTTAACTCTAGTTACCTAAAATTAGTATAGCTACTAGTAGTATTAGTAAGTAAAACTAGTACTTTAGTAATACTAATACCTTTTTAATAGTAAATGTTACTAGGTAAATTTAATACTCTATTAATATTAATATTAAATCTAATAACTACTTTATTATAAGTTATATACTTATAACTATAAAGCTAAGTATATCCCTTCTTTCTTTATAAAGTAGTTATTAGTAAAGTTAGTACCTAATTATATAACTTAATATTATATACTTTATTTTACTATTATATCCTAAGCTCTATATCTAAGTAAATTTAGTACCCTAAAGGTAAAAGGTATAGATATTATAATTCTATATATATAAGTAAATTTAATAACTCTTATATCTCCCTCTTTTATATTTATTTTATTTTATATTATATTATATTTTCTAAAAATTAATTTATAACTATACTTAATAAATAAATATTATATTAAGAGTAATACCTAGTACCTTTTTAAAAACGCTACTACCTCTACCTTCTTTAATACTACTACCTTTACCTCTAAAAGATCCTCTTTATACCTTAATATAAAAAAACCGTATAAAATAAGCCTTCTCTATTTTAAATACCTTAAATTATAGTACCTTCTAAAGTAGCCTTTACCTATAAATAAGCCCCTTAAAGTATATTTCTACCTTTACTAAGGCTTTAAGCTAAGCTAGTAATATATTTAAAAAGCTAAATACTTTATAATAAAAAATAAGGATATATATTAAAATAAAGGAGAAAAGTAATACTAATCCTTAATAAATAGTAACTATAAAAGTAAATAATTAAATCCCTAAAAATTATCCTTAAAACGCTAGCTATTAGAAGAAATATATATATCTAGCTAAAA
>MAVT02001092.1:0-16718 GCA_001702395.2 Diaporthe helianthi | reverse complement strand
ATAATATACTACTTAAGATTCTTTATATTATTTAGGCTAAGAGTAGTATTACTTAGTGTAATTATAATCTAAATATTTAAGTTCTGCTATTTTTAGGAGAACTACATAAAAATATAGAGGTTATAGTACTTCTAGTTATACTTATAAGTAACAGGTTTAAACTTAGTAGTATACTTCTCTTTAATATAGTAAGTATTATCTTAAACTTAAGTTAAATACTAAGGTAGAGGGGTAGGCTTAGAGAATAGAGTACTTTTAGAGAGGTTAAAATTAATAAAAGGGGTTTTAGAAGGCTAAGGTATAATTAAAATATACTCTCTTTAGCCCTAAACCTATATATTTATTAGTACAAAGTATATTATAGTAATTATAACTTTTAAATAATTCTACTTACTTGTAAAAGTAAGCTAGAGAAAATATACTAGCTATTACTATAAGCTAATAAACTACTATAATTAGAGAGTAAGATATAGCTACTATTATAATAGCTATAAGAGGGGCTATTATAGTTATTACTATAATTAGAAGGATCTCTAAGGCTACTAAATATCTTTTATATTTTAGGTAGTTAGAGGTAAGTAGGTAGAAGGGAGGAGGTTAAGGGTTATATTATAGGTATTTATTTAAGTACTTTATAAGCTAATAAAATATACTTAAATACTTATAGATATTATAATATAGAGATTAATAATAATATAGCTAAATTAATTACTAAGTAGAAGATATTTACTATAGTATAACTACTAATTATAGTATATAGTATTAAGGGGAAGGGTAAGTAATAATTAAAAGGGAGGAAGAAGGAAGAGAGGTAGTATAGATTTTATATTTATATAAGTTAATAATCTTTAAAATAGAATTAATACTAGTACTTAATTAAAAGGTCTTTAAGAGCTTAAGCTTATTTCTTACTCTACCCTACTTATATAGAAAGGAAGAAAAGAGTTATAAATAAAGTAAACCTCTATTAGCTTAAGTACTACTAGTTAAGCTACCTTACCTTTACCTTTTATACTCTAATACTCCTTTTAACTACCCCTTTAAAAATGTATACTTCTTATACCTTATAGTATTTTTGAAATACTATAGTACCTTAGCTTCTCTTTATCCTTTTTATTACTTATAATAGTAAAGGGTAAGAAATTTATAAAAGTAAAGAAGATTACTTAGAAGCCTTAGTATATTACTACTAAGGCTAAACCTTCGAACCCCTTACAGGCTTAGTATAGTAGTAATAATAATAGTAATAATATTAATATAACTAATAAAAGAGATAATAATAATAGTAATAATACTAGCTTCTTTAGTAATTAGATTATAGTAATCTTATTTATTAAGTATAATAATAATAAGAATAATTTATTTATATCTAGTAATAATAATACTAAGGATAGTAAGAATAATAAGGATAATAGTAAAATAAAATTCTAATCCTCTTTTAAATATAGTAGCTAATATAGTTTTATATTAAAGCTATTTAATATTATTAAGTTTTACTATAATAGTACTAATATAGACCCTATTATTTATACTATATTTATAATAAATAATAAGAGTAAGATCTATATTACTAGTAACTATAAAGAGTAATTCTTTAACCCTTAAGACCTAGCTTTAGCTACTTTTAATAAGTAGGATAATAAGGAGGAATTAGTAGTCCTTTTTAGCTCTATAAACTTACCTATTAAGCTCTAGCTAAAGGAGAAAATTAACCTTATTAACCCTTCTAATCTAGTACTATATTACTAAAATTAATACCTAAATATATTTCGTTTTAAGAAGAGTATTACTATATTTATTAACTTAATAAGTATAAGTTATACCTATTATACTACTCTTTAAGATTTATTATAGTTAATTAAGTCTTATAATAGTTAAACCCCTAAGTATCTTACTAAGCTCCTAAAGTAGCTTATTACTTTTAAGAAGTACTTATACTAGTATTTACCTTTTATAAATATATAGTAAGTTAGTATTAAGCTCTATATAAAGAAGTTACCTATTATTATAGCTATAAAGAAGAGAAACTATAAGGGTAAAGGTAGACCTAAGGAGTATAAGGAGGTTAAGTTAAACCTTTACTTTATTAATTTAATATTACTTTTCTATAATATTCTTAACTCCAATATTTTTAATAATATATACTATAGCTTTACTATATTTATTAATAAGCTAGTAGAGTTATTCTATTCCTATACTTAGGCTTTATCTATTTATATATTATCTTAATAGTATACATACCTCTAAGTTATAAGTAATAATAGTATTAAGTAAAATAGTATTATTATTTTCTACTCTAACCTTATCTACTTCTATAACTAAAATATAAATTATTATTATTAATAGCGAGGTAAAAATAGCTAAGCTAATAATTCATATATTAGCTAAGTTTATAGCTTTACTTTTAATTATTATTCTATATTATATACTAATAAGAATAAGCTTATTTTATAGATTTAGAAGGGCTTCTATAATAATAGCCTAGCTATATTAACCTAAATTATAGACTTAATCCCCTATTAAGAGAGTAGTAAAATTACTCTAACTATAAATTTTATATATATCCTTAAAAGCTAGATTTAATCTTATATATTTATCTTTCTAAACTACTTATATAGTAAAATATAAGAGAACCTAACTCTATTAGCTATATTCCTTAAGTAGGTTATAAGGGTTACTAAGGCTATAAAGGCTATTTATATATATTATGTATAGGGTATTTATATTAAGATCCCTAAGATTTTAAAAGTATTCCCTAAATATAAAAAGCCCTCTATAAAGATATATATAGATAAACCCTTTATTACCTACTATATCTTTAAAGATATAGCTATTATCCTTCTATATTATTCTTACTCTATTTATACTAAGCTAGAGATAAAGGAATACTCTTAAGAGTACTTTAAGACTAAGTAGGATATTATAATCCTAAGTATTATTTTTACTATAATATATCTACTACTTACTTTTATTAATAGGTTTAGTATTTATTATAACTTATACTAATTACTTATAAGAGTATATATAATACTAGTAAAACTTTTAAAGAGTAACTAGTAGTATAAGGCTAATGTTTTCCCTATTACTCTTAAACCTTATAGCTTTAACTTTAATAATATAATTAAGGCTTTAAAGATAATAAGATACCTTAATAAGGGAGTTTAGGCTAAAATTTAAGGAAAGGAAGTTTATCTCTATATTTATTCTATATATTATACTAGGAATATACCCTAGTAGGTAAAGACTAACTTAAGCTTAAAGGGTCTATAAGTTTATAACTTCTATTAATACTACTTTATTAGATCTAGGGGTAATAAGATATCTAAGGGTTCTAATAATATACTAAATCTTAATACTATTATAGAATTTAATATAGTTACTTATAGCTAATACTATAACTAGCTAAAATAGATATAAGTTATAATATTTAAGATTAAGACTAAAATAGCTTAAGATAAATATAGCTAGTAATTGTAATGACTAGTTAGCGGTAGCACTGGCTCCTTTCTAGCAACTATAAGTAGTAGCCCCCGCAGGCTCGAGGAACGAGGGCCGAAGGGGGCAAGAATTAGTCTTGCACCTTTACTACACCTAGTAGTACCTCTTCCTTAGGCCTTCTACTAGCAATTGTACCTAACGAATATACATGTTATTATAATTTTGATTTTTTTTTTATATTACCTACAATGCTACTACGAAAAAGAACCTTCTAAGCAAGCCTTGCGCTAGAGAGCTTAAGCATTATTTAATAAGAGGAAGTTTTACGCTTACAAAAGAAAAATCTTTATTTATAGAAATAGCTAGAACTTTTTTGCAATACTTAAATACCCCCTAAATAATAACAAAAAAACCTAAAGCTTGCAAATATTGCTATTTTACCTATGGGCTGTAATTTATAGCAGTATAATAGCTAGATAATAAACCTTAAATGCGTTTATATCTTATAGCTGCAATTTTTCTATAATAACTATACAAAGGTTATCTACGCTTTGGATTACGTAAATAAAGAATACCGAAACCAATAGAATACCTATGTAAAATCCAAGATTTAGAAGCAAGGAGATAACAATAAGAACTTAGTTTTTGTTTTCAACTACTACTTATAGAAGGAATTCCGCAAGTTTAGCGTTAATTATAAAAAGGATCCCTAAAACGTTATAAGCTCTATCTAGATAGCTTTAAATAACGCCTATTAGAAAGAACAATAAGATCTATAGAGTTTTTAATAGTACCTTAAAACGCTGGAGTTGGAACAAGAGCTTTGTAGCAATGCGGAAAGGGCTAATTTCTTTCTTTCCCAGCTTCTTGTTTAGCTATTAAGCTATATTTATGCTAACTACGCTATAGCTATACCTAAAAAGCAAGAAAATATAGTTTGTATTGCTTAAGCTATTTGGGTAAATATATTTAAGAGAATATAGAAGCAAAAATACAAGGAAATAACTCCAAGGAAAAAGGGGGTATTGGAAAACCCTAATAAGAAGTTTAGGATTAAGCCCTTCGAGAAGCCTACAAACTAAAGAAGAGGAAATTTTAGCTAAGGCTAAAGTAGGGGGCAAGCTTTCTAGTTTAGGGGGCGCGCGCGTAGATTACTAAGTTAGCTTCTTTAGAAGGCTTAAGAAAGTATTAATAAAAACCCCTAATAGTAGAATTTTTTTAACAAATAAAATAAATATATTTAGTATTTTTGTTATAGTAGTATTTATTATTATTTAAACAATTGCTTTACTCTTTTTATTATTAAAGCCTAAGTAAGCTAAATTAAAGGATATAGTAGCTTTTAATTATAGGGCTATTGTTAAAGCTAAGGATTTTGCGGTAAGTATAATTTTGCAAGCGGATCTAACATCGCTAGGGTTTACTTTATTAACTATACACTAAAGGAAGGATAACTATACCTAGGGAAAAAAACAGTAAAAGTTAAAAAGATGTTTATAATTCCGGGCCAAGTAGTTATAGAAGATAGTTATAAAAGAGTAAAAGTTAATCTAGATATATAAGCTATAGTAAATCTTGTAAGTATTTTATTTGTTAATTATTATAAATTTAAAAAATCCTAAAAATACTTTATTTTTATTATTAGACTTTAGCACATTAATATACTAACGTTTAGAGTTTATAAGGTTTCTTTATTATTAAAAGATTATTATAGAAATAAAAAAACGTGTTTAGCACTATATTGCAATAGAATGCAAGCGCGCTAAATCTGCCTTATTATTAAAGACGCTTAGTTTAAAAGCCTTTTACCTTAGTATAGAATTTGCTCTAAAGAATTAATAGCTAAAGTAAAAACACTTATATCCTTGAGAACAAACTTTATAAGCGTTTTACAAGGGGTTAAAAAAGTTTGCTATATACTATGCTTTCCTCTTTATCAAGAAGCTAATAAAACTTAGTTTAAGCTTTAATAATAACTCTTAGAACCCAAGGGGGATAGATAATACTTTAAAGCTTGCCTTTAATCTATTATAAATTTACCTATAATTAAAGGGAATAGATAATTTCTTTTAAAAAAGAAAGTAAAAGAATTGCCACCCCGTTAGGTAGCTAATTATACTATTAATTTAGTCTTAGGAACTTTACCTTTATTTCTTCTATTTTGTTCGTTATTATAGTTAAAGCTTAAAATCTTGCAAGATTAGCTAGATAAATCCCTTGCGAATAAGTAGATTAAGCCTAGCAAAAGTCTAGTTAGTGCCCTAGTTTTGTTTGCGCTAAAAAAAAATAGTACTTTTCGCTTTTGCGTTAACTATCGAGCACTTAATAAAATTACAATAAAGAACTACTACTTACTCCTTTTAGTATTTAAGATTATAGATTGCCTTGTAGGTACTTAGTACTTCTCGAAGATTAATCTTACTAATGTATATTACCAAATCCATATCCAAAAAGAGGATAAATAAAAAACTGTATTTTAAATACAATATAGTTACTATAAATTTATTGTTATACTCTTTAGGCTTACAAATGCACTAGCAATCTTTTAGTTTTTTATTACTAAAGTCCTTAGTAATTACATTAATGTATATATAATTGTTTATTTAGATAATATCCTTATTTTTTTCGCTAGCGAAAATAAGTATAAAAAATACCTTTAAACTATTATTAATTACCTTATAATAGTAGATTTGTTTAGTAATTTTAAAAAGTGTAGTTTTTTTAAATAAAACGTTAAGTTCCTTGGGTTTATTGTTAATTATAAGGGTGTTTAAATAAATCTTAATTATATTAAGATTATCTAGGAATAGCCTATACCCTAGAGTTTTAGGGATATTTAGGTATTCTTTGGCTTTTGTAACTTTTATTAATGTTTTATTAAAGGATACTTAAAGATAGCGCGCTTATTAAACAAATAGTTAAAAGGCATAAGGAATAGCTGAAAACTAAGAGGAATTAATCTCTTTTCCCCTAAATATAAAAGCGCCTAAAGGGCGTTTAAGGAACTAAAAACTAAATTTTAACAAGCCCCCTTTTTTTGCTATTATAATTCCTTGCTTTTTACTTAAATTAAGTGTAATGTATCCAATAAAGCATTTATAGTTATTATCTTGTAGCGCTACTTGTTAAATAAAAAGCTAGTTTAATACTTAATTGCATTTTAGTTACAAAAGTTCTTAAGCGTAAAAATTAACTAGTTTACCTATAACAAAAAGCTAAGTGCTATTATTAAAAGTTTTAAGTACTAGAGATAGTACCTTAAGGGCGTTTGCAAGCTTATTATTGTTTTAACGAATTACTATAACCTTAAGGAGTTTATATTCTAACGGGAACTAATACAAAAGTAAGTATAATAGTTAATATACCTTGCTGGGTTTAACTTTGTTATAAAGTATTACCTTGGAAAAATAAACCCTGCGGATGCGCTATTGTAAAGGCTAGACTATTTGTTAGGCGAAAAGCCTACAAATTTAGAATAAATTTTAACATTGGAATTAAAAATGGCATAGCTATAGAGAAAACCTTGCAAAGCTTTTTCAAAAACTAGTTTGCTATAGCGGTTTTAGTTAAAATAGTTCTTATAAAAGTAGAAATATACAATAAACCCACTTTAACATTATATTAATTTAACTTTGCAAAACTATTGCTATAGTAGGTTATTTTAAGAGTTTAGGCTTAAATATATACTTTAAGCGGTAGTATAATGTACTTAAAGCTTTATTTTTCGCTTTTAAAGTTAATATATAAAGCCTAAGATTTAAACTTAAACGTTTAGCAAAAAGTTTAAAAAAATAAATCTAATTTAAAAGAGTTAATGGATTTTAAGTATAAAGTTTAAAATAAGCTATTGTATTAAAAGGGATATATATATATGCTAGATTAAAAAGCGTTACAATAAGAGATTTTGCAAATCTACTATAATAAGCCTTTAAATAACTATTAGGGGTAAGCAAAAACTTAGAACTTAGTTAAATGGTATTTTTACTAGCTGGGTTTAAAAGCTATAGTAATAAAGTATATATACTTTTGCGCAATGTGCTAATGCAACTTGTTATTATGTTATTGCTTGTATAACAAGCTTGCTTTACTCTTAATTCTACTCTAACTAATGTAAAAACTAAGTATAAACTTTATTATGGGGTTTCCTATTATTATTATAAATAAAAAAAAGGTTAACGCAATTTTAGTAATTATTAACTAATTTAGCAAGATAAGCTTTTTTTTTGCTATAAGTAGTATAATAAACGCTGCAAAACTAGCTACAGTTTTTTATAAAGAAATTAAATATAAGTATAGCTCGCTTTACGAAATTATAAATAATAGAGGTATAATGTTTACAAGTGCTTTTTAAAGAACGCTAAGCTAGTAGAAGGGGATTAAAAACTAATTTACTATTGCTTACTACTTGCAGGGTAATAGCTAAATGGAATAAATAAACTAAACGCTAAAGTATTATTTGCAAAGATTTATAAGCAATAACTAAGCAAATTAGCTAAACCTTTTATATATTGTATATTTTGCGTGCAATTTAGTAGAAAACGCCTTAATTAGAAAATCCTTATTTATAGCACTTTATAAATATAAGCTATTATTTTGGGTGCTATAAGAGTTTTAGCTTGCTAAGGATAATGTGCTACGGAGGGAGGTACTAGTAGTTTTTAAAAAACTAGAAAAACTAGCCTAAATTTATAAAAATTGCAAAATAGCTTAGAAGAATGCGGTTAAGGTATAGGCGAAGGCCTACAATAAGCGCTATAAATCTATAGAGTTTAAAATAGGGGAATGGGTTTCGTTGTTAATAAAGAACCTAGCTTTAAAGCATAAGAAACTTGCTTTAAGGAGGATTAGACTTTTTTAAATTGCTTATTGCTAGGAAAAGCAAGCCTATAGCCTTATTCTCTTTGAGAAATACAACTAAATCTACAACGTTTTCTACATAAGCTTTTTAGAACTATAGAATAAACGGGAGAAAAGTAAGCTAGTAGGAATAAACGACAACCTTTTTAACTTTAAGGATATTAATACTAAATAGAAATTGAAAAAGCTTAAGAATTATTAAAAGATTAAGGGCACTACTTACTACTTAGTAAAATAGAAGAGATAACCTAGCAAATATAATTTTTAAATCTTTAAAGAGAATATATTAGCGAATTAAGTAATTAGGGCTTATTGGAAGCGGCGTAGCTTATAGTACTAGCGCTAAAAAGCAAATAATAGCCTAAGGAAGAGTAGATAAAAACGAATAAGCTATAATAAGGATAAACAAGCTATAATAAGGACAAGGTAATTAAATAATAGGGATATAAAAAGCTGCCGAGTACTATATAAATGCCTATATAGGCAAGATAACGAGGATATAGACGGCTAAAGGATAAAATTATAATTATAATAGAAAAATGCTTGAAATTAATGTATATTTAATTAAAGAATAAAGGCTTTTAAAAAGGGTATTAGAACTATTATAACTAATTCTAGGGTTAACTTTAAAAAAGTAAAATTTGCGTAAATAACTTTTAAATTAGCATTGCTATTATAGTGCAGCTTTTTTAAACATTTTTTGCAGCAACATAGTTTGCATTTTATGCGTTATTTTCTGTAGCAATAAAAGAAAACCCTTTAGCTAATTACTAAATACCTTTTAAACTATATTCCGAATCTTTTTAAAAAAGCTTTACATAAAAGCGTGCTATATTAGAAACCTATTATTAGCGAGTATAAGCTAGGCTATAGAATAATAGTTGTTAATTAAGTTATTTATAAACTTTTCTCATAGTTTATTATAAGACGAAAAAATAATAAAATTTATTAGGCGCAAAGAAAAAGTATTAGCGAGGGCTTGTAAGCAAAAAAGGCTAGCCTTTATAATAGTTAACTCCTATTTATATATTAAAACTAGAATATAAAAGGATAAGGAATAATTTATATTTATTTTAATTAAAAATTACTTTTTGTTTCTAGTGCTTGTAAACTAGGAATTTAAAATAGATTTCTTAAAAGCTTGCACTTTAAAAGGGCTATTTATTGAAAAACTACTTAACATACAAGCTAAGTACAGCTAAGAAATAAATAAATAGCTTTTTTATATAATTAATATAAGCAAATTAGTATTTTATTAAAAGCTAGTTAAGATTACTTAAGTAAAATATAAGTTAGCTATAAAACTAATAATTAATAGATTATTTTATAAAGTATTAATAATATTTGTACTACCTACTACTAAATATATATACTATAATATAAAGTAAATAGTGCGTTTTTATATAATAATTGTAGTAAAATTAATTAATATTTGTAACTATATAAAAAATTAGCTTTGCTAGGCGTAAAACTAAGTTTTTATACTACTTAAGGAAGTAATAAAAATAGTAGTTATAGAGTATATGCGCTATAATAGTATACCGCTAAGCTATATAGTGTTCCTTGTAATTTAAAATATTTTAAGTAAACTTTGCAACTTTAGCAATAGGGCTACAAATAAGCTCTTAGGAAGAAGGAGTTGCATAACTTTGTACTTTAGTAGGAATATTATTGTAGATAAAATTAGGTAGTAGCATTAGGGTTTTTTTCGGGGTTTAAGAAACTACCAAAAAGCTTTTTTTTAAAAGGCTTAAAAGCGCTTTAGCGGTTGTAGCTTTAGCTTACTACCTTTAAAAGGTTTTCAAGGTTTTTAGTATAATAAAAGTTTACCTATTAAAGCTATCTTGCAAAGCAAGCAATAGGTTTATAGCTATTATATAGGTAAATTGCTAACTATAACAATTATAAAAAGTAAAATTAAACAAAATAAGCAAAAGCTTAACTTTTTTGCTAAAGGAATTATTGTTATTATCCTTCTTAATTATAATAGAAATTAAACCCCTAGTTGCTTAAAAACCTTGTATAGTTGGGTAATTACAACTAATTCTAGATAAAGCTACAAGAGCGCTACTAAACTTTATAAGGAGCTAGGCAGTATTAAAAGAAACCAACAACTTGCGATAGCGAGAGAAAGGGTTAATAAAGTTTTCTAGATTTTTTTTTAAAAAAAAATAAATTCAATAACGTAAATTAGCAAAGCCTAGTTGTAAAAACGCAAGTATATTAAAAGAGTTATTATCCTCTAATAAACAACTACTTTCTTTATAACTATAATTAAAGCAAAATTTATTATTAGGAAAAACGCAAGGTATAATAAAAGTAGTAATAGAAAAATAAATAAAAAAAGGAAAAAATAATTAAAGAAGAAGCAACAAACTAACTAACACTAAAAGTTAAAAAGTAGTAGTTGTTATTAGTTGGAAAAAAAGTTAAAGTTTAAAGAGCTAAATGCTTAAAGTTTTATAGATAGCTAAGTAGCCCGTGCACGCCAAATTTACTAGTAAATTAATACTAAAGGCTACGTAAGTTACTAAAAACAGTAACTAAGTAAGAAAGCACAAGGGCGTGCTACCCGGGGAAAGGTATAATTATAATAACTAGTTAGTAATAACACTAGCTCCTTCCCAACGACTATAAGTAGTAGCCCCCGCAGGCCCGAGGAACAAGGGCCGAAGGGGGCAAGAATTAGTCTTGCACTTTCACTACACCTAGTAGTACCTCTTCCTTAGACCTTCTACTAGCAATCGTACCTAACGAATATACACGTTATTACAGTAAGGTATTAATAAGTATAGCTATATACTTAATCTTATCTCTCCTACTCTTAACCTTATTTTCTTTTAACCTTTAGATCTAATATACTTAAAGTATAATAGCCTCTTTAACCTAATATACTTTCTATTATATAATAGTATACTTAGTAAGCCTACTTAACTAAAGTATACTATAATATTATAATTATAGCTATTCCCTCCTAGCTATCCTTATTTATAGTAACCCTTTTATTACTTAGCTAGTTATAACTTATCTTTTTATACTTAGTAGTCTATTATTATTCTAGTATTATCTTATAATTAACTATAAGCTATTTATATTTAGGTTAAGTTTTATAATACTATTAATAGTAAAGATCTTATGAATCTAGTTATCTTAACCTATATAGCTATTATAAAGAGTAATATAGTTTTAATAAGCTAGAGGATTTTATAGAAGGACTATAAAAACCTTAATAGTATTATATATACTACTTAGTTAAAGTTTAACCTACTTAACTACTATATATCTATTACTATAATAACTAGAGGCTCCTATACTAAATCCTATACTAAATCTTATACTAAATCCTATACTAGTTTTATTATCCCTACTTAAAATAAGATAGCCTAATAGCTAAGGTTTAAAAAAGATATAAAAAAAGCTATAATAAAGTATATAACTTAGTATATTAATAATACTATATAGCCTAATATATACCTAGGTATCTACTATTATATATTTATAGAAGAGTATACTCTCCCTAAGAATATTAACATCTTTAAGGGTAAGAACTACTATTAGTAAGTTATTTTACTCTAATACTAGCTAGCTACTTAGTAGTAATTAGGGTTAGGGTTAGCTATATACTACTCTTTTTTTATACCTATACCTTTCTACTAATAAACCTATTCTACTCTCCTTATCTCTCTATTATATTATAATTACTAATATTAAGATTATTAATAGAACTATAAAGGCCTATATTCTAAGAACTAACTACTTTAATATTAAGAAAGTACTATTAAAGAAGCTTAATATTATAAAGATAATCTACTTAGTTCTATAAAACTCTATATTTAATAATAAAGACTTAACTAATAACCTCCTTTTTCTATACTATAATATACTAAGCCTATTCTATTATATTCTCTCTAAGATAGACTATATATAGTTAACTATTAAAGAAGAGCTATCTAAGGAATTAGAAGTTGTTAATAATAATACTATAAATAATAATAATATAAATAAGTACGTTTACCTTATTATTATTAATACTATTTCTAGCTCTAAGGCTAGAGCCTTTAGCGTAATTATTTATATTAATTAAGTTAATAAAAACCTTAAAGATTATTTTTAACTAGTATATAAGTTAGATTCTAGCTTTAATATAAGAAAGCTAGTAACGTTTAGTAATTTACCTATCTAGTAAGCTTATAAATTTACTTTTAATAATAAGTAAGTATATTTTATTTTATCTTTCTTAGGGTAAAGGTAAAAGATCTTAGTAAGATATAATAAGAGATAAACTATTAAAATATTATAGTAATAGAATCTTATAATCTCTAATAAGTATTAGTAATATCCTAGTTAAATAGCTTATATATTAAAGTAATATATAGTTTTAAATTATAATAGTAATAATAAAATCATTATATAGAGTAAACTTTTTACTAAGTATTAGAGTATATTAGAGATATTATTATTATTATTAGTATATATATATTAAGTATTTTATTAAGATCTATACCTTTAAAGTTAAAGTATTAACCCTATTAGTAGGTATTTCTAAGCTTTATATTTTATACTAACGAATTAGATAGAAAATGTAAGGATAAAAACTAATTTATTTTTAGTATTAATAACTATATTTAATTCTAAGAGAGTTACTTTAGCTATATTAACTATATTATAGTTTTTAACTACCTCAGTATTTACTAGTATATCTTTATCTATATTATTAAGATTAAGTATACTAGAGAATAAGATTTAATCTTAAACCTAGAGATTTTCTATAATAAGGCTAAGAAAATTATTAGTCTAACTACTATTAAACCTATTAAATTATATATAATTCTAATTAATTATATTAGTATTATTTAGGTTAACTAGGATATTTACTATATATAATACCCCCTAATATTAATATCTATTATACTAATATTTCTCTAGACTATATATAATAAGTTAATTAATTATATTAATTTATATAAGCTATATTATCTAGGGTTATTAAACTACTTATTTTAGATATTGCTAAGGCTTATTTTATAATAGCTATATTAATTAATTAAAAACTATAGCTAAAGTCTACTTCTACTTTATATATATATATATTACCTATATATAACTTATATAAATATGAATGCGGATATTCGCATACACTTTTTCGGATGTTGCACACACTCGGATGACTAATCTCGTCTGCAGCCAATCAGAGCGCATTATTCAAACTCGCTGCACGGGGCACCCACGCAGTGCGTTTTACAGTCTCAACAGATACGTTAACTTAGTAGTACTCCATCTATAGACGACGTCGCCAGTACTAGTAGTACTTATAGCGGTAAGGTTACACAACCAGAGATTAAGGTACGTTAGGACAGGTTAGGTATATAGGTAATTAAGTGCAAATTGCGCTCAAAACACCATGAATTCAAGCCGCCCTATAGGTAGTTTACGTGAAACTTTGCCTTAGTAGTGAGGAAATGCATGGCGGGCCCATAGTGGAAATAAATTCGGGCACGCGGGGCTACATATTTAGTCATCCGAGTATGTGCAACATCTAAAAAAGTGTGTGCGAATATCCGCATTTATAAATATATAAAGGCCTAAATTATAAAGAACCTTATAGTAGGTGCTAATAGTTTAGTAAGTACTAATAGTTTACTTAGTACTAATAGTTAAATCTAGTATTATTATTAGTTAGATAATTTCTATTAGTAACTATTAAATAAATACCTTTAGATAATTGTATTAGTACTAAGGAAACCGCTAGCGCCTACTATAAACTACTGTAGTAGTAAGTAAAGTAACTACATTTAGAGTTCTAAAACTACAAGAAACTATAAAACTACAAAATTTCCAAATTACAAAACTACATGTAGTTTGTAGTAATTACTATAAACTATAAATTTGTAGTAATTTTTATTACAACTCTAACTACATTCTATTACTATAAATCTAGATATATAGCTCTAATAGCTTATAAATAGCGATAGAAATAGAGATAAATATATAGGCTTGTCTTTATACTAGGGTAGCGCTCTACTCTAAAAGAAGTCTAATAATAATAAAGAAATTGAGTATATTTTTTAAATGTATTAAGAGACCTTTACTTTAAATGTAAATATACCTAGACCTTTAAAAAGATAGAAATTAAGCTTAATTAAGTATAAAAGCGTAAGCCTTAGGGTTCTAAGAGGTTAAATACTTTTAATAAGAGGCTATAGCTAGCTGAAACTAAAAGCCTAGTTATATAGATAGTAGATAGTTAAATTAGCTTAGTTTAAAAAAAAACTATAATTATAAGTGTTTTAAACTTATAATTTAGAAAGATAAAAGCTGTTTAAATATTTAATTTAATAATTAAAAGGTTTACTTATATTAAATTTATAAGTCATACTTTAATATAAATTAATTACATTAAGTTATAAGTAAGCTTTAATAAAGATGTTATTCTATAAATACTTATTATACTTATATAATATACTAATACGTAAGATGTTAGTTATAAGTATCTAAAATATAATTATATATTAATTTAAAAAGTTAATATAATTATTTATAAAAGAAAACTTAAATATAAATGTTTTTAATATAAATACTATAGTATAAATATTAAGACTTATTAACTAGTTTACTAAAGCTTATAATATTACTATTATAATATTAAAAGAGTTTATCACTTATACTAAATAGAACGTTAGCTTATATAATAGGTATATTATATAATAAAAAGATTTATTAGATTATATAAAAGATATATTATTAGTATTAAAGTTTGTTTATTAGCACGATATATAAGTAATATTAGTATGTTATAGTAAACTAAAATTTAAATTATAGAAAGCTTTATTAACTTAGTAAAGGGTTTATTAAAAAGTTTTATATTAACGTAGTATTTAATAATGAAACAAAGTCCTTTTTTACTTTTTCTTTAGAAATTTAGAAATTATTATCTAAAATATAAACCTTATCTTAAACTATAATTAAAAATGTATTTTAAACTATTATTATATTATACTAAAAAAAGATAAAAAGCTTTTTTTAAAGACTAGTAAATAATGATATAAATAGCTTAAATAATTAAAAGCTAATACTAAGATTTAATTTACTCGCTTAAACTTTACACTAAAGCTAAATTAAATTATACTATTATAGTTTTAGTCTAGTTAAGGAAAATAGCTATAATCTAGTTACTTATAAAAGTTATTAAGTAAGATCTTATATAAAGTTTATTAAATTAGCCTTTTACATTTCTTTTACTTCTTCTAAGTAAATTACTACTTCCCTACTTTTCTTTTCGTACTCTTTAGGTAGTGAAAGCTTTGAATTAATATATTTCTACTTATTACCTATATCTTTACTATAAGTTATAAAGATCGTTTTAGAATACATTTAAGTATTAATAGTAAATGATATAATATATTTCACAATATATATAACGTAAATAAAAAAAGATAATCAAAGTAATTAGTAGAGAATAAAGTACTAATATTAGAAATATTAAAGTACTTTAACATTATTTAATTATTAAATACTAAATAAAAAGTAATTTTAACTTAATAAAAGGATTTTCATTTTAATATTTAAAGTCTTTTCGATTAAATAATTTATATAAAGTATATTAAATACTATAAATATTATATATACTTCTATTTTTTATTACTAAAGTAGTATTATTCTTAATTCGTAAATAATCTCATAGCGAATAATCTCTTTATATATTAGTAAGCGCTTAGAGACCTAGTATTTATAAAAGATATAGTATAAAAAGCCTACTTCTATAAGTATATAGCTATAGCCTTATACTATATAGATAAAGCTAAAGAATATTGCTTTTAATAGTAGTATAAACTAGAATTATTATTATAGATAGCTTAAAAGCTAATGAATAGTAAAATACTAGTATAGTAACACTTATAAAAAAAGGATACTATTTTAAAAGAACCTTAAAAAGAAAATCTAAGCTAAAAGCTTCTTTTATTATAACTAATAAATATATAAAGAAACCTAATATATTATAAGACGTTATACAATAAGTAAGCTAATACATATAGTCTCTATTTAAGCTAAGAGCTAACTTTTAAAAAAGCTAAAATATAATTTCTTATAAATTATAAAATAATATTTTAAACACTAAGTACTGCTCCCTTAAAAGAAATAAAGTAAGCTATTAAAATAAGGATAGAGTAATATAAAAACGATTTACATATTCCTCTACTCCTACTTTATAGCTTCATTGTTAAGGATATAAAAACTATTAACTATATTTAAACTATATTAAATAATAACGTTAAAGGTAGAAAGGGGGGAATAAAAGTACCTTTAAAAATTAACTATTACTATAAATATAGAGATATTAAAGTTTTTATATAAGAGCTATAGGCTCTTAAAAAAGAATCTAATACTAAAGAAGCTTAATAAATAAATAGTAGGGGGAAAGGGAG